>JAOPTO010001389.1:0-32650 GCA_033822845.1 Tetrapedia diversipes | reverse complement strand
ACTTTAGACTTTTCCTCAAATACACGTATAATACATTTTTCAATATTCACTTCTTTTTTCATTGTTTATTTTCTGAGAAAAATTTGCAGTCTGTATTACGTGGGAATGTTGCGGTATGAATAGGTATACGTGAAGTGTCGGTAGGAATAGTGCTAAGGAAATTGTTTAACTTACTTTCCAATTGCCGGTGCGGCAAATGTTTCATGAAAATTTGTATACACCGATAAGCAACAAATTAAAGATACATTCGCATGTAAATCAGCACTGTCATATTTTACTGCGATTTCGTCTAAAGCACAACTTATGGCGGTAAAAAATAAATCACCGTACTACCTTTTCGAGCTCAAGCCTGACGATTTACAAGAAACCGATAATAATATTATAATTAATTAATTTTCCTTGCGCACCTGTAAATGCTAGAAATATAGAAAGCGTCTATTCATTTGGTTTATAGAAAAAACGTGTATGGAATGTATGCCGTGTGAAAATTAACACTATTTTTTTAACCGTTTTTAAAATTTCAATTAGAATTTCATATGTACAACGTAATTGAATCGCCTTTAAATTTCAGACGTTTTCCTTAAATACACGTATAATACATTTTTCAATATTCACTTCTTTTTTCGTTGTTTATTTCCAGAGAAAAATTTGCAGTCTGTCTTACGTGGGAATGTTGCTGTATGAATAGGTATACGTGAAGTGTCGGTAGGAACAGTGTTAAGCATTGGAATTATTTTCTGTACATTGCGAAAACGAAATATTGGATGTTGAGAATAAAAAGTGGATATTAAAGACAAGTTTTCAAAAACGCTGTGTTTACGGTTAATAAAACTTATGCGAAAGCTACTGCTGAAAATTTAATACTTGTTCTTTCAGTGAAACTAGCTTTTCCCAGTGAATGCTTGACCAGTGCGAATAAAAAGGTAATATGTGTTTGTTCAATCTCGTTAAATACACGTTTCACCGTATTTACCATTGCACGGTGCCTACGTGAAATTCCGCTAATAAAAGATGAAATTTCCATCTTTCACTGAATAACTTCAGCAGAAGATTATTCACACTTTTCGAAGTAAAAGCTATTAGCTTTAATCGGACTCGCCTCGCTAAAGTGAAAGCTCAAATGAAAAACTGAAACTGTATTAATATTTTTTCGTTCACACCACTCACTGTTTGACATTTATTAGCAAACGCTTCAGACGTCTACCTTTATAATTAAAAAACTTTTATGAGGCTACAATTTTGTTCGTTCTCTTCCTTTCCACTGTAAAAACCTCTATACTGTAGAATACTATTAATACGAACAAGATTTCTTGCACTTCCTCTTTATCTGAGCTCTTATTATCCGAGCAAACGTCGATAATTGATGTAACACTAGTGAACAACGATGTTTAGTGGAAGAAAAATAGCTGAGCTTCTATTATATGAACCTATCTAACCCCCGCCCCCGCCCTTCCTGTTCATACTAACGGAGTTTTACTGTATGAATTCGTTACAAAATTACTTTACCTTGAATTAATCGTTGCTTGTACGAATGAAATTTTTATTTTTATTTTTATTTAGAGAATTAATGTTCAGTTGTAGGTAAAAACAAAGTCAAATTCTCAGGATATATAAATTTAAAAATAATTTAATAGTAACCTATAAACGACTTTTCGACTTAACAACTTCGACGTTCTTGCTTCTCTCACAATCACGCTCACAGTTTGTCTTCACAGGCAAACTCTGTCTACCTTCACCGTCAAACTCTTTCTGCCTCGCGCTCACATTTACCCCATTATATATTCTTCGAAACACTCGTTTCCTTTCTTTCTAAATAACAACATATCTCACATGATACATTCGGCCACGTTCACCCAAAATCCTCAGTCGCTCAGTTTTCTAAAGTGGTCATCTTTTGCGCTTTAGAAACACTTGAGTCCAAACATTCTACGTTCACACGGCCATCGTTCAACTCAAGCACTCTTCATATTTTCCTAAAGTTGTATCCACTCGATCGAAATTCCTACATATATATAGGAAATTCTACCTTTATTTATTTAGTAGTGTGGATGATAGGGCTCAGGTGTGAATAAAATAAAGTGAAATGATTAGAATATTAATAATATATATTTAAAACAGCTTAACCCTTTGCACTCGGCTGTCCCCTCTTATGGGACATCGTAATCCTAGCGTATGATAGTTTCGCAAATTTTCAGACGTTAGTTCAGACCCGGACGTTAAATAGTCATATATGTAAATTTTAATATACGACTTAACTAAACTAAATGAAGTTCAATTATACGTGAATCATAGTAAATATTTCGAATTTGGACATTTTTGAAGTTAGTATCATTAAACGACTAGCGGTCACCTCTCGAGTGCAAAGGGTTAATAGTAATAACTTAAACAACTTTTCAACTTGGCAGCCACTACGTTCTTACTTTCTTCAAAATCACACTCTTTCTGTCTTCACAGTCAAACTATTCCTTCCCCACGCTCGTATTTTCCCTGTCATATATTTTTCCAAACACTCATTTCCTTTCTTTCTAATTATCAACCTCTCTCACTCGATGCATTCGTTCGCGTTCACCAAAAATTCCTCATTGTCAATAACAAGGTTGTCTCAAGAACTCGTCTTTCAAGCCTTAGAAACACATTACTCCAAATGTTCCACGTTCACACAGCTACCGTTCATCTCAAGCACTGTTCGCATTTTCCCAGAATCGCACCCACAATCAATCGCGTTCCTACACAAATGCACAAGAATACGCGATCTAATTATTAGAAATTCTATGTACGTTCGAATTTCGTGCATAAACGTATCGCTGATATTTCAAGCTACGCTTTTCTCGACGACACGCGCGATCGATAATCGACGGAGAAGGAGCGTGTGAAAATTTCGCAAACGCGGCCAACATTCCAGGTTTTCATCTTTTTTTTTTCCAACCCCCCCTCGCACCTTTTTTTCCGTAAAGGTCAGAGAAAATGGCTGGACGGAAACTACAGGCGTACAATCCATTTTAGCCGTTTCACTCGTCAATTTCCGGTGACGCGGTGCACAATTCCCTCCGACGGTTTCGTCACCTGCGTGAATTTCATTTTTACGAAAAAATCGGTGATACGTAACCGGGCACAATGCGCGGCGTGTAACGTAACAGAGCACTCCAACGATTTTGAATATGTGCAACGCGTAAGAAGAGAAACGGTCCCGTGATCAGTTTTTCCAACTTTCTGATCAATGGAATATGAAAGTGCAATCTCTGCCATCAGAATTTCTACAATTGAATACCAGAAAAGGATCGTGTATATAACATAAATAGAAAAAATAAAATATTGTATATGTGGTTAGAGTATCGCCGTTTGCGACCATTATGCCTAGATTAACCCTTTTAGTACCGAACAAATTTAACGAATTTGCTACGGTTTGGGAAAAAGCTTATAAAAACGGAAGTGAGAATGGTATTTAGAAAATTCAACAACAAGCATATTACGGGATAAAAGAAAAAATTGAAACATTTATAACGTTTTATAAATTTATTTTGAGATAGAATTCTGTCGCAATGCAAATATTAGGTTGTTCGAAAAGTAATTTCGTTTTTTTTTTTGTTATGATATGTCGAGCTTTGAGATTAAACCTTGGCGTTTCAAATGATCATGAACGCTCGAATTCGATAAATTTAATCTCTTAGCGATCTTACGAGTTGTTATTCGCCGATTTGCATCAATTAATGCCTTTGTTGTGTCTTCATCAGCCTCGACTGACCTTCCAGAACGTGGTGCATCTTCAACATCAAAATTGCCGGATCGAAATTTTGTAAACCAGTTTTGGCACTGGGGTTCTGTCAACACATCTTCTCCATACACAACGGATAATTTTTTCCTTGCTTGAACAGCATTTTTACCTTTTCGATAGTAAAAAAGTAAAAAATGGCGAAAATGTTGCTTTTTACTTTCCATATTTGATGGGGCACCAACCAAAAACTACTGGGTAGAATCAATCGAAACTTTTCACAAGCAAGCCTTGCTATGTATGCTGTCAAAATATTTAATGACCATGCGGCTTAACCCTTTCGCTACGAGCGGTGACTATAGTCACTCCGTGAAATTTCGCGAACAGAGTATTATTGCATTATGCGATAATTTTTCAACCCTTTCGTTTCTACGGCCGATCACAGTTACGCTCTGCGTAAGATTCCGCGGTATTTAACGTACGACGGGCAATTGCAATTGTTCCTTAAGTGTACACTTTTTGTCTAGCGGCTTGTTCAACGGAAGTTGCACGCCGAAGAATCCTTCCGTAGCGAAAGGGTTAAGCGTGAAGTTGACTATGAAAAAATACAATTAAGCCCTGTGTTAGGAGAAAACGAAATTACTTTCCGAACAACCCAATAGTTACGAGCCATGGCATACGCAACGATTAGGGTTAAGGATATCAGATGTTCAGCATTTGTTATGAACTTTATGTAACTGTTGAAAATGTATGTATTGTTGGATTATAATAAACACTATTAAACCCAGAAGAGAAACGGTCGCATGAACCTTTAAAATTGTAGCGTCTACCAGTACTTGTTAAAACGAAGAGAAAATGTATAATCTATGTAACGAATGATTAACCCTGCTGAGGTATTACTATTTTATTGAAAACTTTCATTAGTTTCAAAGGGTAGTTAAAGAAACTATTATCGACAGCCTGCTGTGTCCTACTAATTTTCTGTTAGAGTACCATTTTTCTACATATCAGGATTTTTTTTTAATGAAACTAGAGCACGACTGATTTCAATAAAATTCGAGAAATGCAATGGGGTTAATTAAAATTGTGATTATAGAGAATATGGATATGAGTGAGTCACAGATAATTGTTGAAGAAATCTGTAGCTGAAATCTATAGTTCGTTAAGAGAAAATGAAATACAAAGTCAAAAGGATGCATAATGGAATCTAAAAGTTTAGAGAAACGTAGTTTCAGTCAATAATATAAAATTCCTTATTCGGTATTATCTATGTAACTATTTGCATATATCGTATCCAATTTAATTTATTAAACAGATAAATTCTAATCTACTTTAACTGTACCTAAAACTACTTAAAATTAAATAAATGTCGACATATCTTATATTATACTAAGTACCTATTCGTAGAAGTAAATTCTAAACTATCGAGTCCAAAGGGAAATTGAAACTGAACGAAAGCGTCGCAAATCTAGCATGTAGTCCTTAGCTTGGAATGGTTTTGCAAAGAACGTTCCTTGGAAAACGATACCAATTACCAGGTCTCACCACGAGGAGGTAACTACGCAAGAGACCTTCAAGAGAAATTCAATCTTTATTTTCCAAGATCCGGAAGAAATTCGAATCGCGAAGCTACGCGAAGCAGTAATTCTGTATTCGATGAAGTTGAATATAGAGCGGGATAAAATCAAAAATAAATTTTAGACTTACGTACCGCCGCCAACTTTTAGTTTCAAACATCGAGCTGCTAAATTTAAAGCGAAACCAAGAAACTGAAGCTGAAAAATATTTGTGAAAAATTATGTTAAATAACTAAACCAGTCGTTTTCTGGGAGACTGGAAAAGTTATATTTAATTGAGAACTTCAAACGTGTTAAGCATATCGATGCAATTAAATATTAACCCTTAGCGAACGAATGCCGCCATATTCGCGACATTATAAATATTCTACAAAAATCGAATGCCATCATACAAGCGACATGACGTGATATTTCAAGAAATTTGTTAGGTTCGGTGGTGCTAGCATTATTTTTCTGTGATTTTCATTTCAGTGCCCTTTTGTGTGGACATATCTGTTTATATGTTTATTATTACTGAAAATTTTCATAAAATCCGATAAAGCGATATTAATTATATGCACCTTTTCTCGCTCTAGAAATAAATTAATAAATTCCTAATAAATTAATAATTTTATAAATTAATAAATTTCTAATAATTTAATGAATTTTTAATAAATTAATGAATTTCTAATAACTTAATGAATTTTTAATAAATTAATGAATTTCTAATAAATTAATGAATTTCTAATAAATTAATGAATTTTTAATAAATTAATGAATTGATAGAAAACAATTAATTGCTTAAAAATCCGTCAATCTACTGGTCATTGTTCTGGAAAAATGCCCTCGTTCGTTAAGGGTTAAGCGGTTCAAACTGTATTCTGAAATAACCGTTTTTAATGCGTTCCCTTTGCTCTGTTACAAATACTTTTTACACGAGAAAACTCGAAAATGGTTAAGAAACGCTGTTCTAATATTCCAACACTAATTTCGCAGGGGATAGAATAAAGTAAACCAAAATCGAGCAAGCTGGGTGAAACGAAACGAGTGGAGTTCTCCGAAACAGGATGAAATAAAGAGGGCTTCGGACAATTTAGTGTGCAAATAACATGGGCCAGCTAAAAATGCTGGCTGCACCCATCTCCCTATCTGACCATCTCTCAGGGCAACGGCTATCAGCTGGTTCAGGATGCTGGCTCATCCCTTTCGACCCCTCCCCGTCAACCCTTTTATCCCATGACGCAAGCTGCGTCGAATCCACGATATGTCCTCTTCGAAATCTAAACGGCAAATGAGTTTCTGCTGCAAATTTGCCCTCCTCGCGTAACATCAGTGTCGCGGACTAAGTTTTTTAGAGGACCTAAGCATTTGAAAGATTTTGAGATCTCCTAATACAGGATAACGCATACTTTCTCAAAGAGTTCCATAAAATAAAATTTAATTCTTTGAATAAATCTAAACTTGTAGCGAGATGAAAAATATTTATTTTTGCATACTTTCGTTTTCCTTCTTCTTGCTCGCACGTGTAGTATACAAACATTTAGCACAATTTTACTAATTTATACAAAAAGATTTAAAATATCAGAGAATATTTACAGCATTCTCCATTCCTTGATGCCTTAAGTACATGCTTATTTTAATTATGGGGTGATCCAGCATTGCGTTAGATATACTATCGGCCAGAAATTTCCAGATAGGTTCAAATGCAGCATTAATTTTATTATAAACTAGGAATTGATATTGTACGGTCACCAGCAAGAGTTCTCTATATTTTAAAAGATTCTTTGAATGAATCTAAACTTGTAGTGAGATGAAAAATATTTATTTTCGCATACTTTCGTTTTCCTTCTTCTTGCTCGCACGTGTAGTATACAAACATTTAGCACAATTTTACTAATTTATACAAAAGATTTAAAATATCAGAGAATATTTACAGCATTCTCCATTCCTTGATGCCATAAGTACATGCTTATTTTAATTATTGAATGATCCAGGATTACGTTAGATATACTATCGGCCAGAAGATTTCAGATATATTGAAATGCAGCATTAATTTTATTATAAACTAGGAATTGATATTGTACGATCATCAGCAAGAGCTCTCTACATTTTAAAAGATTCTTCATCGAAAAGCTTTCTATGGTAACGCGATTCTAAATTCTTTTTCCTTAACGACCAGTCATTTTAACCGCTTGTATCATAGTATCATGTGTTCTATTTAACTTTACAGTAAAATACATAAAAATATACCCATGTAAGATTTGAAATAATTTTTATAAGGTATTACGACAATAAGACTGATTTCTAATAAAATATTTAACTGTTTAGTGGTTAAGAATTTACGTGAAACATCACTTCGTCCTTAATTTATTAGCCATTTTTGTTTCCTGTGAGCTTGTGTATTAAACAGTTAATTGCTAAGAAAAGACACGTCATCAATAACTTAACCGAATTCATAGTATTGATCTTCTATGCAAATTAATTGCTATCGCGCGTTATAACGAGCACACTTCTCTGTAATTCGACAGATATGTTATATTTTGAGTTATTAAGACCTCAATTTGCTGCATTTAGATTAAGTAAGAATAATCGACGAATTTATAGGACATTATGAAAATTAAGCACCTTCCTAACAAGGCTAAATGGTTCAATTTGTAACTCTTAAAGGCAACATACAACGATGAAATTGTGCTCGTTAATTACGTTAAAAAGTTCAGAAGACACGAAAAAGAATATCAGAAAAGTGATTGTAATAGATGTGAATTTAATGAAAAACGTAACACAATTATTCGATCAATTTTAAAAATATTTTTAAGCTACTCGAAACCCTACGGCGTGTCTAAATTAATTTTTGCTAGCATGATCCAAAATCAGCTAAACGACTTTGCGAATACAGTAGAGGCTCTCGTATCAGAACTAATAAGGTGACAAAAGTGATCGTATACAGTAGAACCTCTGACTATAATTGACTGACTATAATTTATAACATATTTTTATAATAGCAAATGATAAATTTATGATCATAGCAAAGCAAATAAATGTAAATAAGAACAAGGTCTGTTATAATTATCAAATCATCGTTATGATATAAAAGATACCTATATATAAAGTTAAACATTTATTTGTTAAAAACAAATTTGTCAGGAAATAATAACGCCACATTGTATTACCAATATATATCAATTAATAATCAACATATCGATTGATAGGATATATTTTTGTACCTTATATACAGGGTGTTCGGACAAACAAAGCCTCAAACGCAAAATCGTTACTCTTGATTTTCGTCTTAGAATGTCTCAGGGAGTTACTCTTTCAATTTAAGCCCAGGGCTGTCCGAACACCCTGTATACGCCTTTAGCAGTCAAAGGGTTAATTACATTCATCCCAATAAAAGTCAACAAAACTGAACACCCTGTATATACGCCTTTAGCAGTCAAAGGGTTAATTACATTCATCCCAATACAAGTCAACAAAATCGACAGTTTCTTTCGCTACATATTTGCGGATCCCGTAACTCGGCACGACCAGCTGCGCGAAAGGTTATTCGGGTACTCTGATAACGAGAGCCTCGAATAGAGAAGTTTCTATTCGATCGCGAAAAGAAACGAGGTCACGAAAACAGGTAAGAAGTCTCTACCGAAGAAGTGTATAACGAAGGTACGTTTAACGAAACATCCGCGCAGAAAGAGATACGCACACGATGGATACCTCAAGGTATCCCTTCGCGAAGTCGGTGCATCTTCTTGGCTTACTTCCTGCCGCGAAGAAAGGAGGTTAACAAGCGTGGAAGTAACGCTTCGTGTATGTAAATGGATCCTCACGGCAAGGCTTAAACTGAAGAGCACACAGGGGCTGATTTCGTGGTACGTACGAAATATTGATCGACTCATTAAAAGTGTTTTCAACTGAGACACAGAGCTCCATTCAAAATGCAGTCCCGGATGTGTACTTCGTATTCGTGTGCGCGCGCGCGCGTTCGCAAAAACACCATCCCGTTTAACTAACCGAAAGAGAGTTAACGAACGTTAGGGGTTGCAGATCGAGCATAGATTCCTTCGGGGTTCGAGCTGGAATATTGGTTCTGATAGAGATGAAACACTGAGTGTGAGTGAGTGTGTGTGTGTGTGAGATTGAAAGAAGGGGAAATGTAGGAACAATAGAACAGCGTGGTTGTACCGCACATGTTTCGGCATCGGCAGTTCACCCTGATCCGTGCATATGAATAGATGTAGTGAATTAGTAATAGTTATTATAATTAAGTAATGTTTAGAATAATTATAGAGTGTATGTATTATTATTATTATTATTATTATTATTATTGTGGGGACACGGAAACTCTGCGGGTGTTCTAAGGGGCTGCATCAAACACTTTACAACAGGGCCTGAACATCGGCCCGTCATTAGGCCCAAACGGCCAGCCGATCGTCATTACCACGGGTGTTTGATTGCAGCCTTATTAGAATCCGGAAAACACTCGCAGAGAGTCCCTTCCATGTCACCACATTTTCCCCTTCTCGACGCGTTCAGGGAATATAAAACTGAAACTTCCCTGGGCGCGACACAGTTACACAGATATACATTCAATCTATCACAGTCATACATTCGATCTATCAGTCAATCTAACACAGTCATACATTCGATCTATCAGTCAATCCATCACAGTCAATCTCTCACAGTGTAATCAATAGCAGTACAGCAAATAAACATACCCTACATTATTATTATTATTATCATAGTGGCCTCTCAGAGGATTCTCTCTCTGGCTTGTGACCAGCATGAACGGGTTGCACCAAGTTCATGCCAGTGTTTTTTATTGTAGGAATTTTCTTGCTATTGTCGTTGTGTTGAGGATGACTGCTTTTTGTATGTGTGTGTGTATGTATGTTGGTAGTTGTAATACTTGTAAGTTTTGTATAAATGTTTTTGGGGTGATGCCTGTTGCTGAAATTATGAACGGTAGTATTGTTACTTTTTACTTTTTCTTGGTTCCATTTATTATTATTATTATTATTATTATTATTATTATTATTATTATTTATTAAAGTGTTAAAAAAACCCAACAGGTTCCAATTATTGTTGAACGTACAACAAACGCAGTGATTGCTTGCTAATTTATACGTACGTTCCACGAGCAAAAGTGTTAGCGTAGAATAAAGCAAGTATGAAAAATTATTTTTGTAAATCCTGAACCCTCGAATGACTTTGGGTCGCTTCAGAGACGATCTTCGAGTATTCGGTAGAATCTCTCATGTATGGACTAATAATAGGAGGACGAATGTGTCCTGACGAAGGAATCTTCGAGTAATGGAATAATTACGCTTTCTTATGCTAAACTTTATTTACTTAAATGGTTATCGAGAAGGATAACAGGTTGCTTAACACTAGATTTACGGACATTTCTTGAATATCTATTCCTAATATACATATACCAAGAAACAGGTATAGAGAATTTGAAATTGCAGAGCTGAGGGGGAAATAGCTTAGGGTATATTCGTATTATTATATCAATAAAAGTCAATAAAAATTGCTAGGAATAATAGTAATTGCTTTTGCAAATTTTGTTGATAAAGTCACAAATCCGTCAAATTGACGGGATCCCATAAATCTAATGTTAAATACTCGTGTATCTTATCTCTTCTTCGCTGTTAAATTTTATTACATTCTAAAAGTAAATAATCGAATCCAGTCACATTGATACTTTCTAAATTTGTCTTTATCATTTCCTTCCTTTTTTCCATTTTACAAGACCTTTGTCGAACATGGAAATTCTTGACAAGTGAGACGACTTTTCGTCGGGCGAGGGCACGTTTACAGAGATAAATAACAAACGTCCCGTGAAATACGAGAAGGGGAGACAGTCCGAGTTGCATCGTGCTTCAAAGCGTGCACTCGAGACGTTTCTTAATCTTGGCTGCCCTACGCCAACGAAGCTCGATCCACTTTTATTCACCGACCTGAAAAGTTCTATCGTGTGCTCGACAACGATCTCCCTGTTGTACAGGCAGCCTTACACAGTCGTGGCTTTAGCCCGACACTTTATCACTTTCATCGCCCAGCAAAACTTTTGCAATTAACGCAGTGTCAGCTGGAGAATGTTAATTGGACCAAGTTACCCACGCCCTCTCTACGGTGAGCGGTGTCACCTTAATTATGAATTCTACCGCAGAGAACGTGATGCTAAAACGGTAAGAAAGCTCGGGAACCCCCAAATTTCCTGGCGAAAAGAATAACATCAGGCGCAGGGTCTTTCCTGCAAGTATCTTATCTGTGCTAGACATAACTTTGTAAATCTGCAGAAGTTGAATTTAGAAAGTAAAGTGTCGATAACGATATAATTGTAGGTAGCATGTGATTGTTTAGTGATATAAATTTTAGATTAATAAATTTTTTTATATTATGACGACGGCAAATATTGCGTTCGTTTGATAGAAAGCAGGAAAAGTAGAGTCCTATGTTTCAACGGTGGATTTGCTTTTGTTATTTGTATTACCGACAGTAGATAAGAACGATATTACTATTCTTTCGTTAACAGCAATAGTTATGTTACGTTTAACCATTTTTCGTGTACATTACTTGCAGGTTATTATATAAATGTGTAAAAAAATTGTTATGCTATATTAACGGTTCTTAATATTTAGCTGTACTCGTTATTCGAGCATGCTGTTTTTTCTCTTACCTTATATAAATAAGGAAGAAAGATCATGATAAAGAACTGTTGTTAACGTCGGTTGATTAAAAGAGATGGTACTTATTTTACTCATAGAAAAGAAATAATAACTTACAGAAATAGTAATCCCCGTATTCAGTCGAATATTTATACTCTTCTCCGTTATATTCAGCTTTAACTTTACGCCAAGCTAAGGTACGAAAGACAACGATTAAGTTTTCTAAGATTTCAATGATCGTTGTATTAAAATTGGCTTGAATTCACTTACCATTTCTGAAAAACTTCTTAATATTCGATATACGAGATTCTTTTTCATTCTTGGCCGTCTTAAGATCCTGTTCTTCGATTGAATTGACGTCTTCTTCCATCCTTAACAGAAATGATTAATTTTTGCATAAGCGTAACCACGATTATAGAATAATTCAGGTGTCTTAAGAAACTAAAGTTTTATATCGATTTTTATTTAAATGTGGAAGATAGAAGTCCATAACTGTTTCATTTCAATGATATTATCAAACTGATCGTACTGATTCAGTCGATCATTACGTTTCACTTTCAACTCACAGAAATTTACAACTCTTTAAGATTTAGATACTTATTAATGAACTACTTTGTGTTCAAAGAGATTCACTAGTTGCTTTTAACTTCTATGGCTACAACTAAAATATTTGTTTCAATGTTAACAGAATGCTTCGTACTTAAATTTTGTTTGCATCAATGTTAGCACTATTACATCACTTTCATGTAGTGTACAAGAAAATGTTTGCTAAGTGCTAAGGCACACAAAAATTGTTGTCTACTAAAGGATACACTAATTCTTCTAAATATCAAAATAAATACGGTTTGCTCAAAATCTCGCAACTCTACAGTATATTCTCTATTTTCGTGTTGATTTTCCTAATTACACAAAAACTTCGTTGTTTTAATCACGTTGCATTACAGTGACAGATTATTTTTATTATTTCAATAAAAGTATCCGTGTACGAAAACTTTTGTCAAAGAAATGGTACCAAATAAGTTTGTTAAAATATCAGCTCACTGATATAAATTTCAAATTAGTTTTTAGAACATACGATACACAACACGTAAAGTATCGAATACGATTTATTTCAAGTACATTTATTACAAATTTTTTATTCAATCCTCGAAATAACCCATCACAAATATATTTCTTCTTTTGTTACGATGCAATATTTTATTGTTACAATGCATGTACCGTTCAGTTTGCAAATCTTCTGTGACAATTTTCTACACGAAGCATGCACGTAACTCAGACCACATTTCTCACCTATAATTCTCCCGACCTCAGAGGTGTATAAAATTTGATACGATACTGTTTTACGCACGTGTGTCATATTTAACAAAGTGCCACAATAAATAGTAGCCGATAGAATCTGGACGTACCTCAAGAATTTAATGCGAAACGTGTACAGATTTGTACCCAGTCCGACCCAGTTATTACACATAACGCGAACATATCGCTTCTACATCCTAACCGGTTACATAAACGATGCTCGTCGCTTGTGCAATGTTGTTCAATCGAGAAGATGCAACATTGATATTACAATGGAGCTTGAATAGCGTATAAAGTGCACGCGAGTGTGCAGTTTGTCTTTATCCGAATAAAATATGTTTCACAAGACAAATCAGCATATCCGAAGTTGTCTTCGTATTAAACTTGATGGTTCAGCACATAATAATAAGCGTGTGTTAAAACGCGATAATGTTTCCGTGAAACTGATCTCAGCCTTAGCAAAATAACAAGAAACTTTATTGTAATACAATAATGTAACTATGCAGCATGTTATAATACTGATGTCTGGATCTCAGAGTTAAGCTGTATTTAGTCACATTTTTTCAAATTTTAACGCAGAATAAATCGAAGGTGCAAAATCATACGTTGATTGGCCAAAATTATGCGTTCGGCTTGGAACAGTACATTATCACTTTAACAGTTAAACAATTTAAAGGGAAACAATCGTTGCATTGAAAGAGTGAAAAAGTTGGTAAATTAGATAGGCAAAATATCGTTTTTGGAAAGAAATGGTCCTAATCCAATTTGATTGTGAGGTGGAGATATTTACTTTAAGAACTTCACAAGTTATATCATAAACTTCATTATCTTAATAGATGTTAGAGTTTTTAGAAAAATATTTGAATTGTGTGGATAACAGATAGAAAAGGAAATAAAATGTAAAGAAAGAAGATGAAGACGTTGTACGGAGTAGGAGCTTATTATTTTGTGAAATTCGTCCCAGAAAAATCTTCAAGAGTAACTGTAATGTATTTTGAATCTACAAAACTAATCTTTTTAATCACACGCAACCCAGAATGGCTAAAGCATTCATAACCGCACTGCAACCCTCTTCTAAATGTTAACCTAACATTGATTTCGCAGAACAAAATAATATCGCACGAAAGTTCATACATTGAAACAAAACTACGTTTGATGACACCACGAAGGATGAAAAATAAACGTGACACGTGCAGAGAGCAAAAGAACTTACGCTTTACAACACCGTCGTCACGTGATCCCTTCAGTCCCAGTTCCTTCAAGGACTTCAACGAAACCAGCACAATTTCACAATCGCACTATTCATTAAAGAAAAAAGTGCATCGCGATGCCCGCGATCAACACGTAGAATCAACAATGGCAGCGCAACAAAATGTATATCCACGGGACGGCACGCTAAACCGACTGTGCGCGAGAATTCGCGACGGCCGTAAAAATGGCGAACGGAAGAATGTTCCGTTCGCCGTCCGAAATCCGCGAACGCGACAATGTTCGGCGAATGTCTAACTGCAAACTAAAATTCGGTGGTTGTAGGATAACGAAAAGCTGTTCGCGGGTCACTCTGAGAAGTGGTTTGGCTGAACAGCGAACGGAAGAAGGAACTTTGGCCGGTAGCCAGCTCTTCCCACGCGACATTGTATTTTTCTACGCAAAACAACTGATTTTTAAGAATTCCCCAGGTGCGCCCACCTTCTGAACTTTGACGAAACGATTGCTATTCGATGAACAGGAGATCGATAGGGATCGTCGCGAAGCCTTGCCTTGCGAATGGTAATCGCAAATGTATCATAGGTAATGGCAAATTAATTCAATGCCTTTGTATTAAACGCTTTGTAACTTCCTTTCAAATTAAAACACCTTTCCTGCCCTATGGTGATTGGAAAATAGCAACATTATACTCTAAGGAACGTTAAAACAATCAACGACAACTCAGTACAATTTCATCTAATAACAGGAAACAATTTGGCGTTCGACAAGCAATATTTGAGGCACTGAATTTATTTTTGCTTTTGAACCGAAGAGAAATGCTTCTGAAGCTGAAGAAACGGTTTGTTCCGCTGTTGTAACTTCCTTTCAAATTAAAACACCTTTCCTGCCCTATAGTGATTGGATGATAGCAACATTATACTCTAAGGAACGTTAAAACAATCAACGACAACTCAGTACAATTTCACCTAATAACAGTAAACAATTTGGCGTTCGACAAGCAATATTTGAGGCACTGAATTTATTTTTGCTTTTGAACCGAAGAGAAATGCTTCTGAAGCTGAAGAAACGGTTTGTTGTTCTGCCATTGGTAATGATGTGTGAAGTATAAAACGTGCAAGAGTGGTTTCAAAGATTTCGAAACGTAGATTTTAATCTATCGGACAAACACGTCCAGGATAGGCAAGAAATTTTAAGAAAGCTTGAAAAACGTTTTTGACTAAACAAGGGCTTGTGTTGTGACCGGGTGTTACCCACCAGTGGTTATCGCAACATTTACTTCAATAAGAAAAATTCAAAAGGTTGGGAAGATGGGTTCCGCACGAAAAGGGCACCGAATTAATTTGCACACCTAATAATAAACCTGTTGCTTCGCGGAATGCGAAGTGGGTTAGTATATACTGGGTTGGAGGGAAAGTTCTGTCGTATTTTAAATAGGCAGATAATTTTTCTTGTAAATAAAAAATACATCTGGCTAGTGAGTCATTAGGAATTTTTTTTGCTTTTTTACCTGGTGTATAATATAAAACAAGTCCTTTTTTACCGTTCATCATTTACTTGTGATATTTAAAGTGAAAAACAGGTCAGTAGATAAAATGCATTTACGACACTGCATTTTGTATGAATTCCAAAAAGGAAGCAACGCATCGGTTGCATGTAACAATTTATGTGCGGTATTTGGAAAAGATATTGTAAACGTTCGTACTTGTCAAAGATGGTTTAGCAAATTTCGTTCCGGGGATCTAAGCCTCCAAGAAAGTGATCGATCTGGACGACCATCCAAGACCGATAATGATGATTTTCGCGATCCATGTTGGAAAATAATCCACATTTAACAAGTCGAGAAATTGCAGAAGAGTTTGGCATTCATCGTACAATTGTGGAGATCACATTAAATCTCTTGGGTTTGCGTTAAAGCAAAGTGTTCGGGTTCCACATGAATTAACGGAAACGGAAAGTACGACAGAACTTTCCCTCCAGCCTAATATATTATTAATATTCTAATCGCTTCATTTTATTTTATTCACTCAATAAATAAATAAAAGTAACATTTCCTATGTTAATTTATTTATTTTCTCTGACCCTTTGGCCTTAAACTTTTACCCGCTACTGTATTACGTAACCGTTTATACGAAAGAATATATAAAAACTTTTCACTTTAAGACCATCTTTCATACTCTTTTCCGTGCAGGAATCGCGTTGAAATCAAAATTTCTGGTAGATCGAGAAGAAATAATGCCGGGCATTTTCACCGCGTTTATTTCAACAAATCGTTTCGATTAATTTCCTATACCGCCGCCAGACAAATCGCTTATCCGTTTGATCGCTCCATCGCTCCGTGTGTAACATTTTGTTCCCTCGATCACCTCTCGAGTGCAAAGGGTTAACAAGTCGAGAAATTGCAGAAAAGTTTGGCATTCATCGTACAATTGTTGGAGATCACATTAAATCTCTTGGGTTTGCGTTAAAGCAAAGTGTTTGGGTTCCACATGAATTAACGGAAACGAAAAATACGACAGAACTTTCCCTCCAGCCTAATAGTTACATGTTGAATCGATGAAAACTATTTACTTGCCGATCTGCCAAGTTGGCAGCTCTTCCCACGCGACATTGTATTTGTCTACGCGAAACAATTGATTTTCAAGCATTCCCCAGGTGCGCCCACCTTCTGAACTTCGACGAAACGATCGCGACTCGATAAAAGACGATCGATAGGGATCGTCGCAAAGTCTTGTGTTGCGAATGGTAATTGCAAATGTATCATAGGACGCAAGAACCTGTTGCTTCGCGTATACGAAACAGGTGAGTGTATAGTTACACGTTGAATCGATGAAAAGTATTTACTTGCCGATCTGCCAAGTTGGCAACTCTCGGTGTTATTTGCAATTACCATGGAGCAAGAACTATTTATGAAACTTTACCTTCCTGTCGTTCACGTACAATCATGTGGCATTGAGTTTCGTTGAATCGTAATTCTTGAATGTTATTAAATACAACGAACTTTCGTATAACGTAGGAGATACGTTCTCCATATGTTATAGGAGGTTGTGTTATATGAGACATACATTGTCAGACAAATTTATGCAACCTCAAACATGTATATGAGTTGCAACCGTGATTGTATATTGCCAGAGAGATATGCCAGTTTGAAATGTTATTGTATCGTGAACAAACTGTTAGATTTTATTATTTTTTCTTTATAAACCTTTACATATTTTGTAAATTTCAACTTCATTGTGCATGTACAAACAGCAGGTGAGTATATACAATTTTAAATAGCTATATGATTCGATTCGTGGATATTATCGATTTAGCCAAAAATGGAGATGATTGTTCTCCGTTTTTATAATTGTATTAGAGAAGATTGGCTTGCAGGGTACAAAACCAATTAGACCCTCTTCTTTCTGCTAATTTTTTACCTTTCCATCGTACTGTAGGAAGTATCCATTATTATCATTTATATTATTAAAATCAGGTAAAAATTGTGAATAAAATACCCCCTCTTACTCTTGGTCACGTTCGTTTAGCCAATTTTTCGTCCCGCGTTAACTTCATTTAGAAAAATTTATTAAAGCTTTTAGTGCCAAATGCACTTGGTTATCGCTTAACATCCGTCGTAACGTTTGTCAAGAAAATTTTTGTGTGATCGGGCTCTAAATGTTTTACATTAAGCTAAAACCTTTACCAAAGACAGTATAGCTTATTCTTAGGCTAATTTATAAGATTTTGTACATGTAAATGACATTCTAAAAATCGATATATAGAGGTAACTTCGAGATTATTCCAATATAACAATACAATGAATATTGAAGTACCAAAATATATTTTTTTCAATTTTGAAGCTGTCGCGATAGAAACCGAAACATATTATAGCGATAGTCATTGTGTCGCAAACGACAGCGGCGCGCCTTAAGCTTTCGCTCATATCGACTTAGACCTGTCTGATGTATTCGAATAGATTCGCCAATAGATTCGAATTCAACTGAAAAGTTGAGTTTTCACTTTTTGCGAGCATTTCGAAAATGACCAAAAATTGTGGCTTCTAACGCTTCTCAAGCTTGCCATCACGAAAAGAAGCGATCATGGAAGACGGTTCCGATCACTTTTAGGGCTTCATTTGGATATTGCGGAAGAAGACCACGCTTGAGCCCATACGTGTCTGTTATAAGGAATCTTTTTCTTGGGTCTCGATCGTGAGATGTGCCATTGGACACGCTTATCCGGGACAGACCCGATAGAAGCCGAAACAGGGGCAAACGGGCGACGAAGGAAGAAGAGGCGCAGGGTGTCGTTCGGTTGGCCGCGACGGCCGAGTTCGAAGTCGCGCCGTGCAACGTCTAACTGTACCGGCGCTCGGACCTGCGACTCCGGCAGCTCCGTTTGACGGAAGGCGGCGAATTCCAGATAGTAACTGTCAGCCAAGAAGGTAGGAAGGCATTTAATACCCTTTTAGCGAGCTCTGGCCGAGGTCGAGGCGAGCGTGCATCGGTTTGCGCACGCAAGAAAGCCAGCTCGGCGTGTACGGTGCACAGTTAGCCCGGTCTCGCTTGATGCGGACCGGCCTCTACTAAGAAACTTTATACGGCGGCCTACCAGAGCAATTGCACACCAGCCAGCCACCCCGTTCGCGAGTTCGTTTATCGGATGCTGCGCTAATTGGACCACCGGCCGATGTCGATGGACCGTGGCTCGTGTGATTGCGCCTTCAGGCCCGGGCGCTGCCTCCCCGCCCAAGGATTTCGTCCTTCCCGAGACCGTTCCGCGGCGATTTCGTTCTTTTTCGATGACTTCTTGCCGGTGCCCCCTTGTAATTCGACAGGCTTCTTTAGCGGGTGAGACGCGAAACGTTTCCTCATCCGGGAATTTATGGCCGGATTCACTTCGGCAAACTTGCACCTAGCTGATGATCCCCGGCGTGTGTACGTGACCGCTCGAAAGTTACGAGCATGCTATACGTAGGAATACGATCGAGTGGATGCTAGTTTAGGAAAATGTGAAGAGTGCTCGAGTTGAACGATTGCCGCGTGAACGTAGAATGTTTGGACCAGAGCAGTGTTTCCCAACCTTTTTTGTGCCATGCTCCACCTTAACCTTTCTAAACATTTTATACCCCTCCCCTTCTATGTAACATACATAATTTTTAACGTTAAAAAATTGATTTGTTCACTTAAGAAACATAAATAATAGGTTCTAGGAAGAAATCAGTAGGAAATTGTTAACAAAACACGGTAAGTAAAATTGCAAAACATATATAGAGTCCATTTTCGAATTGCCCCCCTGTGGGGCGTGGGCCCCACGTTGGGAAACGCCGGACTCGAGTGTTTCTAAGGCGCGAAAGATGAGCACTTGAGAAAACTGAGCGACTGAGGAATTTTGGGTGAACATGACTGAATGCATCGAATTAAAAAGGTTGACAATTAGACTGAAAGAAAACGAGTGTTTGGAAGAATATATGACGGGGCAAATGCGAGCGCGTGGCAGAAGGAGTTTGACTGTGAACGTAGAAAGAGTGTAATTCTGAACGTTGAAATTGTTAAGTTGCTAAGTTGCTAAGCATCCATTCCTACATATATTAAATAAATAAAGTCGTTTAAGTTTTTACTGTTAAATTGTTTTAAATACACATTTATTAATAATTTAATCACTTCGCTTTTATTTTATTCACACCTGAGTCCCATCTCTCGCTCTGCTAAAGTTGTTAAAGTAGAATTTTCCTATAAATGCGAGCGTGAGGCAAAAGAAGTGTGATTCTGAAGGAAGTAAGAACGTCGTAATTGCTAAGTTGAAAAGTCGTTTAAGTTACTATTAAACTATTTTAAATACATATATTAACTCTTTGCACTCGAGGGCTCCAGAGCGGAGCCATTTAAAATTTGTCTTCAAACTAGAGGCCTCCGTTATGGAGACAATGCAAATAACTTTCAGTTCATAACAGAAGAACGAAGACAAATCGTGTATAGGATATTCCACTTTTGGTTTCTTTATATATTATAACACTTGTATCCATAATAAACAATGACTTTTCTTTTAATGCTCATATCATTTACTTATACGTGAATAGGATCTTTCCACTGAAATTACTTCGAGTTACTGGCAGTGTGAACGAAAAAAAACTTCGAGTGCAAAGGGTTAATATTCTAAGCACTTCACATTTATTTTATTTACATCTGAGCCCTATCATCCACTCTATTAAATAATAAAGTAAAAATAGAAATTTCCTATATATATATATGATTTTTCGAGGGGAGCTGTGACTGCGTGCGGCTCGTTCGATCAAGGTGGCGCGAATGACAAAACAACTGTCCTGTTCGCATTCTATAGGGTAGGCACGAGCACGTCCCACCAGGTGAAATATTATACAGATGTTAGAAGGTAGAAAAGAAAATGGGCGTCCTGATGGGAGGTCGTTTGTGTTAGGACCGTGAGGCAGTTGTAAAATATTTAGGAGTCATTCCGCTCGCCTGTGAAGCCGGTGCCTACGACACAATGCCCTGTGATCTTTTTCACGGCTCTTCACCGTCCACAATGACTGGGACACCACGGTTCTACAGGGTGTGTCAAGACTCTTCGAGGCCACGCAAGCTGCCTCTGTTTCTTTCGTTACGCTTGACTTTCGACGGTGCACCGGCAAAGAGGTAATTTTAACGTTGGTCCGTGCAACAGAATGCAACGAAATGTTCGGGCAATTGTCAACGAGACATTGAGCATCGGATAGGAGAAATTTCGCGTCGCCCTTTCTGTCGGCTTACAAAGGGTGCGGTCGCAACGGTGGTGCAACTGGGCGTGGGGTGATTCTTCGTGCAAAACCGAGCAAATGTTTCGGTTCATCTTCGATAAGAACGAAATCTCGAGTAAGGAGGAAGTTTATTCCAGTTTATTTCTAATAAGGAACACTTTTAATTTTGTAATAATAATAAGAAAAATGGTATGATAGATGAAAGACAATGAATAAGGGGGTAAACGTGGTCTGAATGAAATAACGAATAGTGTACAATGAGCGATAAATAAATGAACGAGCAAAAATTGAAAATAAATTAAGGATATACAAATGTATTTTAACACGTTCGTCGCCCAGCGTGATTCGACCTGAGTTTCTCGCTGGGCCCAAATCTGATTGCATAGAAAACTGGGGTAAGAGAATATAAAACAACAAAATTTTTAACTTTTTATTTCTATTTTATGTATTTTATATTTATATATATTATACTTCAATAGTTGTCCCATTGAATTTCTGTTGAAATTCCAATTTAAAATCCTATTTAACCCTTTGCACTCGAGAGGTGACCGTTAGTCGTTTAATGATACTAACTTCAAAAATTTTCAAATTCGAAATATTTACTATAATTCACGTATATTATTATTAAACTTCATTTAGTTTAATTAAGTCGTATATTAAAATTTACATATATGACTATTTAACGTCCGGGTCTGAAGTAACGTCTGAAAATTTGCGAAACTATCATATGCTAGGATTACGATGTCCCATGAGAGGGGACAGCCGACTGCAAAGGGTTAACTTTAAGAAAAAGAGCGTCACCCAAATATGGCAGACCTGGCGACGAACGTGTTAAAATACTCTGAACAACGTAACGATAAATAATAATTATCACGTTCATCGCACACTGACTTTGCTCGACGATCATGCCAATCCGTGACCGGATCTCTCGAAAATGATCCATAAACAGGTTGAAATTCACGGGAGTGCATCGACGGGAATCGTTAGCGAAGGAATGCCGATGCGGGTCAGCTACGCTTAGCGATGGCATTAAATAGAGGTCGCGGGGGTTAGGGGGAGGGCATCAAAAAGCGGGAGACTCGCATTGTAAATTAATGCCGGTCGCTCTTTAGCTAAATTAATTGCGCCAATGGTAATTACACTTAGAACGCGCCGGTCTGCGCTCGCATCCTGCTTTAAACGGTGCTAGCGCTTCTTCTATGAGCGTTTTCTTGCCGACCACGCCGTCTCCACCCATTTTGTTCTCAGGCGTGCCAGCCTTCCCTTGTACAACCGACAACGGCGGCAGGGCCGTGCGCCAACCTGTTCGCAACAGGCTCGATAGCCGCCAGCCTCCATTGACTGTCGGTGCAAGCGTGAAACACGTGTTCGCACACGCACAAATATAATTAGCCAGGCATTTTTGCGGCGAGCCGAGGCGATACAATGTTCGTCCGCCTCTTTCACTTCGCGACACGCATACCGCGATTGTATTTGCCGTCGAACGTGCGCTATTCAAGCGAATCAAACGTGTTCCGGTTCTGTGTACGGTCTCCATAGTCCTTAATGCGATCAACGATACGTCCTCTCGTTCGGATTTCTCGGAACGGGAACTCAAAATTCGTCGAGCAAAGCTTTCTCGATTTTTACGTGTTTCGCTTTTTTTTTTTAATTTTTACTCTTCGTTTTTTATACTGTATGGTGCATACAATCTGTAAACGTTGATGGCCGATAGATATTATTCGAGCTGTTTGCTTTTACGACTCTTAGTGGGTGGAATAAACGTGTTTTAGAGATGATAAGTTTGAGATTAACCCTTAACACTCCGTGCGTTTCTTCTCTTCATACGCAACAGTCTCTTTTTGAGACAATTATGATTTCTTCGTAGAAAATACGTCTTTGCCTGCGCCCAGTTTTAAGTTCTCTACGTAATATTCTTCCATGTGTTTAATTATAAAAATAGGTTGGGAAATAATTTAATGACAAAGTAGTTGGCACGTAATTGTATTAAATACAGAATGTCAGCGGAGCCAACGGAGCGCTAAGGGTTAATAACGAGATGCTCGATACTCTGTAAGAGTACTCGATCGCTTCAATATATAACGCGAAAAGTGTAATTCAACATCCGCGAATCGTTACGGATCGCCATCGAACAGATTTGATCTTTCAATGCGAGCCAAACGAACGCTTTCGCCATATCCATCACGCTTTTTGTTCGGCCGGAGCGAAGTGGCCGCGTACGAGTGACTCGGGCGCTCATAACAATGGTCATTTTCGCGGCGGATTACACAGAGTTACAGGAGGAAGGTGCACAATGTTTGCCCTGGACAGAGAAGGAGCCCCCCGGAGTCGAGAAAGAGAGAGGAACCAGGCAGGCATCGCGTAGGGAGAAGGAAGCAAAGAGGAAGAGGGAGGAGATGACGAGGTGGGAATAGCCATGGAATAGCGGTGGCAAAAGGAGGAGTGAGCCCAAGGCAAGACACGGAACGAAGTTGAACATGAAGTCAGTTTCTCAAGCCGTGCTCTCGAAGGCGCAACAAGAGCAAGCAAGAGAGAGAGGGCGAAGAACAGAGGGAGAAAGAGAGAAAGAGGTAGAAAGAAAGACAGAATGGAGGAGACACAGCGACAAAATGGAAGAGAGGCGACGGAGAGAAGAGGAGACAGAAAGGGGAAAGGGGTGACGAGCGACAGAAACAGACAGACAGAGAGGGGCGGGGAGAGAAAGGGAAGAAGGAAAGAAAGAGGGTCGAGAAGGAAAAGGCGATGGCGGCAGGCGGAGGAGGAAAGAGGAGGACCGTTTGTCGGACATACCTTGGGGCCACCCTGGCGTCTAATTGCGTGTAATGCACTCCCGGCTTGCCAGGCCTTCGAGTTGCCGCCAGAGGAGAGCCGAGCGAAAAACTCGGGTCGCGCAACGGCAAAACCCTGGCGATCGCGAGGACGCGGTGCTATGTCCGGCACGCTCGGGACCCACACGACGAAGATGACCGGGACACGAGGTGCTGCTTGGACGAGGACGGTGAAGACCCACCCGTTCACCCAGGACGTCGATCCCCACGTGCACGGGAATATCGTGTCTTTTCCGCTCGGCCCGCGTCCTGGTCCATCGGAATGTCGCCACCACCTTCTAACTGCTAAAATGAAGACGTGTTCTTTGCCGGGTTCGAACCACCTGGGAATATGATTCTCAACCGTGGACGTTCGATGCACGCTGTGCACCGATTGCGTTACATTGTACGCGACAGGAACACAATTTCTTTTTCTTACAATTAGTTTTATGGTTTATATGGATCACGTGAAACGAGGTGGTGGTTGCATCGATCGTATCTTATAAGGTACACGAGTGTTCGTGGGTATACGAAGATAGGTGTTACAGTGGTTTTGTCAGTTTTATTAGTTGCACAGCGAATTAATATTTCTATTAACAGTTCATTAATGGGATATAGGTTTAAGATGACATTGTACTATAAATTTTGAAATTAATAAGTAAGGTTCGGTTTGGAATCAACCTCATCATTGGATTATCCTCAATATTAAATTCAATAATGTATCTACTGTATAACATCGGTTTTTATGATAAACACATTTGGTTTTTGACAAACACATTTTTTACTCGACAGCTTGAATTTCGTATCAAAATTTACAGTTTGAAGTTTCAAATAAAATAATTTTTAAAAGTTTTAATCGTTTCTTGATTATCTGTCAAACTTACTCTGCAAGAAGATGGATAATGGGACTGCACAGGGATAAAAGGGATCGTCATACGGTATTGCATAATTCAATTCGTCAATGTTATCTCTTCGTTTAACAACGAAAAATGCGTGTACATTATTTCTGTAATTGTGTTGGAAAAGATGGAATTGTGGAAAATTTAATACAGAAAAATATCGCAAGTATTCGAAGAGAAGCACGCGTTAGGGGTGAAACGATTCTCCATTCAAGTTGTTTCACTTGTTCGACCGTGTTTATAAAGAAAAGAATGGGTACGCATAAAAATCCGCAGTCTACTTATAAACTCGCTTACGTTTCTCTGTTCGAACACAATGAAGAACATAGCGACGATCCGCTAATAAAGCTGTGCAACTTAGTTTCACCCTAAGTCACGTCAAGCATTTATCCCAAACAATTTCATCCTGTCGATCTTCCCACAAAGTCGGGTGTTCCGATTTGAAAATGTGCTGGTAAGAGGTCGTTTGGGTCCCGAAAGCGGCGTCCTTTAATCGCAAAATGATCTCCTTCGAGGGTCTTCCTAAGAACCGGCGGGGAGTCATCCGGGACAACTAGGAGGGCGATCATTTAGCGTAGCTAAGACCTGTCGGTGGAAGTTTTTTGTCGCGACAGCTTATTATGAATAATGATTTATATCTGGTCGTCAGTCGGGGCACTCCTCTATCTCTTTCCTTCTCTGTCGAGTGATCGAGCCGCGGTACGGGGTCGAAATAAAGACAGGAGGAAAGGGGTCGTGAGAAAAGGACGAGGATAGACCGAGGGGTTAATAACGGTCGCGTGTTGTAATACCTGCCATTATCCACAAACCGACCGCCTAACAAGCTACCTGCTAATAATACACGACGGCGCGGCACACACGATCACGTGCGTGATCATTTCACTTGGTTCCCCTCGAATTTTTGTCATTGCGATACCTAATCACCGCTACCATAGTTCAACTCGCTTGATCGGAGTACGTAAGCCTGTTCAGGGAGCTGCAACGATTATTATAAGCGGTGTGTGCGGTAGACGATAGAGCTTAACGAAGAGTGTGGTTCGTGGAATAAAGAGAGGGCGATGCGTGGAAACAGGTGAAAAGGGGTGCAAAAATTACTGATACACGCTAATTTTTGGTTCATAGAAAAAACATGCATGGAATGTATGCCGTATGAAAATTAACACTATTCCTACGACGAACGGTCAAACGACCGTTTTTTAAATTTCGATTAGAATTTTATAGATACTACGTAATTGAATCGCCTTTAAGCTTTAGACTTTTCCTCAAATATACGTATAATACATTGTTCAACGTTCACTTCTTTTTTCATTGTTTATGTTTTGAGAAAAATTTGTAGTCTCTCTTACGTGGGAATGTCGCGGTAGGAATAGGTATACGTGAAGTGTCGGTAGGAATAGTGTTAACATATTGCGGACCAAATATTTTATTATTAACCATGCCCAGTGGCCGGGTATATTTTTGCGTCAATTATTTTTAAATTAGTGATAAAAATCATTGTTATTTTCAACAACTACTTTAAAAATAAATGATTTTTTAATATTTTTCGATAAGTAAAAATATATTCGCTTGCGAACGTAGCGAGTTTCACTTATTTTTCCGTTGATTTATTCGTAAATTGTCCGCAAATATTTCTGTAATATTGTTAATCGTTCTGTCGCTATCCATATTCCAGGGTTTCAAATGATTAATCCGCAATATAAATTAGCAAAAACTGTTGTTGAATATCGTGTAGCAACTGTGCGATATCTCGTCGACGGCTTTTAATGGCGCAATATGAAAGACGAGATATCTCGTCAATGGCCCCTAACGACGAAGTAGGAAAGACGAGATATCTCGTCATCCGTCCGCAACGTGTTAAGGAAATTGTTTAACTTACTTTCCAATTGCCGGCGCGGCAAATGTTTCATGAAAATTTGTATACACCGATAGGCAAAAAATTAAAGACACATTCGCATGCAAATCAGCACTGTTATATTTTACCGCGATTTCATCTGGAGTACAACTTATGGCGGTAAAAAATAAATCACCGTACTACCTTTTCGAGCTCAAGCCTGACGATTTACAAGAAACCGATGATAATATTAGAATTAATTAGTTTTCCTTGCGCACCTGTAAATGCTAGAGATACAGAAAGCATCCGTTCCATAATTAAACTGCAACGAGCTGACGTAATTACAACGTATCTACGAAGAATCGTATACTCCCTACAACGAACTGCATAGCAATCGGTGTGTCGGCGGCGACAGCTATTCTTTGAATTAACGCTCATTAGAGGAGAACCAAAGTGAAACAAATCAGCTTTGTTGACGTAAGAAAGAAAGGTAGGCGGCGTGTTCTGCACAAAAGATGCTTCCGGCAAAAGGCAATTAGTAACGGAACAATTGTATCCGGTCAAACGGATCACTGCTGATCTTTCCCCTACGATCGCTCCCGCAATCTGGCGTCGCGGCTCATCGCCTGTCATCGGCCAACGATCCGCCGAACGAAGGAGAATCAACCGAATGAAGAGAACGAGAAGGAGGCGGTGAAAAAGGAGCAGCTTTTACGAGTCGCGAAATGACAGGGCGCAAGTGAGCCCCATCAACTTCCGACAGCCAGTTTTCCATCGCCTGCCAATCCTTTTTCTTCGTCCCTTTTAAGACTAGAGAAGCTTCTTTACGCGAACTGGGCGACGTAATCGCTAGGGAAACTTAATTTGGTCCACGGAAAAACGTGCACCACCGGCACGTGTATCGACGGAATTAATTTTTAATTGGTCGAAACTCCGGATACATCGTTCGTGGAATGAGATAAATTTGGTTTCGTTTGAGCGAATGCTTGCATAGGCCTGCAGGTAGGAATTTTAAATTGTAAATTGTAAATTAAATGTCAAATTTGTTTTATTGTTTTGAATTGTTAAATTCTTATACATTTAAAATTATTCTTTAAATGTTTAATTAAATTCTTTGATATATTAAAATTAGTAGTAGACTGTGATTAGACGTGTGAAACTTTAGTTACAGTATTTCTGACAAATTTCAATGAGACTAAAGTTATATATAATACTTTATCGATTTGTTTTTATCAAATTTTTTATCATTTTAATTGATGCGTTAACTCCAATCCAATTACAACGGTAACTTAGTATTGCTGCGTCAATATTCAACGTTACTTAACCAAAGATTCATAAACATGCATGGGCAAGATACACTATTCATAAACATTCGTCTCTCAGATGAACATATTATATTGATGTTTTTTTGTTTTATAGAATACAAGGAGCAATAAAACACGCTTTAAATCTGAAAAGTTGTTTGTTAATCATTAATTTTCCGAAATGAAAATGAACACAGTAATTATTCCGAGCAATCGAAATTCATCTTTCTATCTCTTTCGCTTTAAAAGTTACAAGTGCTTACGTATTTTGAACAGTATTTGAGACGAATGCTTATGAATCTAGGGTTAAAAAGTAACCGTACCGATTTTTAAAGAAATAAAAGAACCTCGCATCTCGGTGCGATTACTTTATTCAACGATCTCTCCACCATTTTCTCTACAACCCTCCCCTCACTTAATTAACATAGCATGAGAGTTCCATTTTCACGAACGACGTTGCACCTTCTAAATATTATATATCTTAAAACCGTTTTCTCAGAACTCGCTGCTATCACTTCAGACGATTCTCCGATAATTAATCCGACAACTGAAACGATTGTACAACAGTGAGGTATTAACACTATTCCTACCACGACCGGTCAAATGACCGTTTTTAAAGGTTCGATTAGAATTTCACATATACAACGTAATAATTTTAAACTTTTCCTCAAATATACGTATAATACATTTTTCAATATTCACTTCTTTTTTCATTGTTCAGTTTCTGAGAAAAATCTGTAGTCTGTATTACGTGGGAATGTCGCGATAGGAATAGGTATACGTGAAGTGTCGGTAGGAATAGTGTTAATCATGGCGTCGATTGTCGAGTTGTGTAAGATTTGAAAAATCGAGACCGAGGAACGTAGCTGTAACGATCGTTTCACCAATCGATAACTATAAGTTATCGGCAAAGAAAGACGCCCCTAGAAATGAGCGCCAAGCTTCAGGTTGACCGATTAATAAGGTGGCTGCCAATCGGATTCGACTGCTAGACACGCCGCTCTCTAACCGGTGGAAGTAAAGAACAATGCAGTTAGAAGTTTCTCAATCGTTTTATTGCGAGCTCGACTTGCCTCCATCTATGCGTGCGCAGAGCGGATCCGATTGCTGGTCGGATGCAATTACGGATCGGGGCCGGACTAAGAAAAACGCCCAGTGCATCGCTTGCCAATTACTGGAAGGAAAGGCAAGGGAGGCTCCAATTTGCTGCTAACTTCTCTCGACGGAAGGGCGGAAGCGGCACGGAAAGGTGTGGCAGCACTTGCCGATCGCGAATCGCACAGAAGGCCTCTGCGAGTTCGAGAGGAGCGCGTTCATGCTTATTAACCCCTCTACACGCAGCTTAATCGAGATTACTTTTATACATCGGTACGATTTTGTTGTACCTCGGTATGTACGATAACGGACGACAGTTTAAAACCAAAGGATCAAAGAAAATAAATTAATTAATTAATAAGAAATAAAGGTATAAATAAAATTTGTATTCTATGCTAATCAGTAAATAGCGTTTTACCATAATGACGATAAAAATGAATAAATAAACAATGTTTGCGAACCATAAAATTATGTTTTACCTTGTCCTGTCGTTTTAAACGTTTGTTCGCTACTGTAGATGTATGAAAATCGAAGTGAAGAATGTATTTCGATATGTTAACCCTTTGCACTCGAGAGGTGACCGTTAGTCGTTTAATGATACTAACTTCAAAAATTTTCAAATTCGAAATATTTCCTATGATTCACGTATATTAAACTTCATTTAGTTTTGGTTAAGTCGTATATTAAAATTTACATATATGACTATTTAACGTCCGGGTCTGAACTAACGTCTGAAAATTTGCGAAACTATCATACGCTAGGATTACGATGTCCTATGAGAGGGGACAGCCGAGTGCAAAGGGTTAATAAACAAAACGTGGTTCTTGTAGTGATAAAGTTCGATCACCGCTGGTCTATAACTTACAGAAACTTTTGTCTTGGAACATAGTACCTAATTCAAGAAACAGCTGAAAATACTAAAATGGAAGAAGGTTTTTAACCTTTTAACAAAGGAACTGACCTGGAAAAACTTATTCCAATGACCAGCTAATTCGTCTACTGCAGTTAAAGGGTTAACCCTTTGCACTCGAGAGGTGACCGTTAGTCGTTTAATGATACTAACTTGAAAAATTTTCAAATTCGAAATATTTACTATGATTCACGTGTATTAAACTTCATTTAGTTTAGTTAAGTCGTATATTAAAATTTACATATGTGACTATTTAACGTCCGGGTCTGAACTAACGTCTGAAAATTTGCGAAACTATCATATGCTAGGATTACGATGTCCCATGAGAGGGGACAGCCGACTGCAAAGGGTTAATTATGGTTTCGAACAAAACACGTAGATAGATATTTACGTTCTTGTGTAGAAACGAGGGGTACACGCTTGTGTCGATATTAATTTTCTATTGTTAACACTTTACCGACCGGAAGCCTATTAATCGGCTTTGTACATACTTCAGCTTGTAAGTTTTGTAATGTTGTCTTACACGAAGGTGACTGTTTTCAGCAAAATCGTATATGTATATATACTGTACAGAGATATTAAACTATTAATTACTCGAAGAAAATCATTGTGTTCAATTCATTAATGATGCATCCACTGCAAAGTGAGCCGGTCGGGAATAAATTGATCCACAAGCGATCGGTAAAGTGTTAAGCGTACGAAATATGTGTAGTAATATAAATATAAGATTTATTTAACTTTTCTTTTAATTATTGGTAATATTTAATATCAATCACAAGTAATTCGTTCATTAATATGTTTGAGCAACTATAGACGATTTTTACAACTTGTGAACATTCATGTTGATAATAAATTAATATAAAAGTTTCAATAGCTTCGATACAACGTTTTCTAACGTACGGATTATTTGAACTAAGAATATTATACGTACTGAAACGGGTATGCTATAATGGAAAACAAAGTGTACGTATCTTTCGTTACACATATTGTTGTAGGCAGTGTAATCGATAAGTAGAGTAGCAAAAGAGATTTGAAAGATACGTACGCACGCGAAGTGCAACTGTCCGGTAAATCAATATAAGGAAATATTATGCTGTGAAGTTCAAGAGGATTGCTATAATAAATAAAAATACTGTACAAGTATTACAGCAACATGATTTAGTTGGCGGCGAAATATACCCGCAATCCAAGTGTTAAAAGCTTGCGGCAACGGGTTAAACGGCACCGAATTCTTACAATCGCACTGCCTCCCCCCCCCCCCTGAATGTATTGGGTTGGCAACTAAATGATTGCGGATTTTGTCGATAGATGATTTTAGTACATTCTTTCGTTTTGTCAACGTGTTCAAAACGCCTAACCTATATTGTTTTCTTGTTGTTCGAATGCCCACCTTTAATTAGTAAGAAAATTGTATCGATTATTTATTTAGCTTCGTTTTTATCTAAATTTAAAAATGGAAGAACACACACGCATTTCAGACAAATTTTATTGTATTATTTCCGGAAAAGCAGGAACGCATCGCAAGCATACAAGAAGTTATGAACCGTATATGAGAATAAAGGCTTGAAAGGAAGGCTTTATTTATTTATTTCGTTTCATGCAGAACTATTTAAATGATAATCTTTTTAATGACGGTGATGATTTAAAATCTCGTTCATTTCAGTCTTTATGAACATCGAATTATGACACTGTCTAAAAGATGGCACAAGGTAATCGACAAAAACGGACAATACCTAATTTAACACATTGTATGCCGGCCCCGCGAAAACACGGGTTTGTAAGTCTGTTGCTTTAGCGCCGGGTTTGCGATAATACAACATTCTTTTGTTTGGCGATTTGTTTGTTTCTATTTCTCGTTATCGTTAAATTGCATATAATGAATATGCAAACCAATTTTAGTGTTTTACAATAATGTATAAAATTTTAAATATTTTCTTCACCTACAGTTTTAAATGCCTCAGATGCCACCGGCATACAATGTGTTAATAAAGTCGTATTTTGAAGTAAAAATTTTGAATTTTCATTTTTATTTTTAATCCGCATTCACTTAGTTGCCAACCCAACAACACGTAAATACCTGTTTCATCCGCAAAATATTCGTTTGCGAGCGCAACGCAGGTGCGCCGATCGAGCGCGAGAAATCGAACAAGCTCGTTTCGTGAACGAGAATAAACGCGAAGCGATTTGTCGTTCGAGCGATTCGCCGGCATACAGATCATCCGTTTCGAGGACGCGGTGTAGGAGCGGGAGAACGTGGCGGGTGTGGAACACGGACAAGCGGAGTCGAGCACAGGTAAAGTAATCGAAAATGCGATGCGAGTGCCGCGCCGGCGGTCTTTGTCGGCGGGCCTGCACGGGCAAATGCAAAAGGCATGAATGCAGCTGAAACGGCACGAGCCGGCACGAAAGGCGTACGGCAGAGAGCGACGTCTGCTGACGCAGTCCGGGGCTTCCTCTTTGGCCAGACTTCCTGTCGGAAACGATCGTCGCGATTCGCGCCGAGCCAACCGTTCGTTTCGACCTTACGATTACACTCTCGAATCGCAACGGTTACAGCGATCGAATAATACCACCCACTTAGCAACGTTCTCTTCTTTGCGAAAAACGCGCGATTACTCTTGACAGCCACCTGC
>JAOPTO010001388.1:0-68087 GCA_033822845.1 Tetrapedia diversipes | reverse complement strand
AAATATCGCGATTTTATATCAGGACAACATGAATTACGAGATGGTGGCATAATTTCTGATTCTCAAACTGTATTTTTCCAAAAATCGCGATTTTGTAACAGGGGAACGTGATGTACGATGAGGTTGCACGACATCCTGGTAGATATTAAAGCGAGTCTCGAAACAATAATTGAATTTTCGGGATAAGTGAATTACTTAAGAATACCAATTGTATTGTGGTACCCTTTTCTTTCATAAATTTTGAAACTTTCGGGATTCCATCCTAGTTTCAAAAAGATTTTCCATTTCGATCAGTCCTCATAATTTCAGCTTTTCACACACCGCTAGTTCTGTAGATATTGACATTTTGTTATATTGATGTTGTCAGTACTGAGATAAAGTATCAATCTTCCTTACCAACTCCGTCCAATGAATAAGTATTGATATTAGTCAATATGGTGTCAAAATAAACTGTATAACAAGTATCTTTAAATTCATTGCTTCTAACATCCGGAATTCCTTGCTTTAAAGCTGATATTTTTATATTCTGTTTGTCAAATACTAGCAATATATAAACACAAAATGTAATGAATTTTTGGTCCCTTAAAACGAAGTGCAGTAAATGTTCTTATATATCCAAAACTTAATATTGTTTTTATTACAAAAATCATAGATTATTTTATGGGTCTTTATTCTTATTAATCTGAAAAACCGATTGTACAAAAAGATTAGAAGTTTTCGTGTGCCCTCTATAACTTCGAGCAATGGCATTAAGGATTGCATATGTTGAATTCATTGATTAAGATCGATAAAATCTGTTTTGGAAGCATTATGCGAGAAGCATTATTCGAGATCTTTCGGATGCCGGATTCTGAAGAATGGATAAAAATGGATAAGAATAAATGCGAGAATATAAAAAATTTTTCTTAACGTCATATGAAATTAAACATATATAAAAGTTATCCGATATCACCCGTCTATCTCTTTTAAAATAAAGAGGAATAGTTCTCATAAAAAATTAAAAAAAATTTCTTAAATTAATTTACATGTTTTATCGTATAGTAATAATTTCAATTTTTACTTTTTCTTAAAAAAATATTACAGGTATTTTATGACTTTTAAATTACTGAATCCTCATCCTTGTTCCTATTCCAATTTCCGATCCAGTCCTAGTTCTATATCGATCCTCATCCCCCTCCCTCTCATCATCAATATTTCATAACAATTTTCAATTTTCTTCAACGCTGAATTACATAAGATCATTAATTCTGTCGACACTGAAGCAAATGCATGTCAGTGATTCTATGTGAAACGGCCCGATCTACAGTACGTAAAGGTAGTGGTTCTATGTTGAATTGTTTCATGCAAAGAAGCATGCGCAGAAATTCTTCTGACATCAGCTGTCCAGCAGTTCTTGTTGTATGGCTGTGGTGTTTATTTGGTGTCTAATACACACGAACTCCATTTAACGGAACTAATTTCGTAATAGTACTTGTTCAACCGAACATGTTGCTGAACTCTTGTTATTCAAACCTGGGCTACGCGGCGTACCATTTATATGAACTTATATATTTGTCGCATATCAGTGTATAAAAACAATAGTGTGTCCGATCATCGAAACACGTTCAGTCATTTACAGTCGTGTGACTTGCCAGTAGCGCTGTACATTCGTTACAATGTCTTCTGTTAATTTGTACAAAAAGAGAAAAAGAGTGGTGCTGAGTGTTAATGAGAAATGTGACATTCTCAATCGATTAAGAAGTGGTGAAACAGCAGTTTCACTGTCGCGAGAGTATAACATTGGCAAGTCTACGATATGTAGCATAAAATCTAACGAAGACAAAATATTGAAGTATCAAGCGAACGTTCTAACGAATACAGATTGTAATAAAATAAAGAAAGTGATTTCGTCGGCGGAAAACACCACTCTGGAGGATGCAGTGTATCTATGGTTTCTACAGCAGCGTGCCATAGGCAAGCCTATCAGCGGACCAATTTTGTGTAAAAAAGCGTTACAACTAAACGAAAAGATGAGGGGAAACGCCAATTTTAAAGCAAGTAACGGATGGCTAAGAAACTTCAAAAAACGTCACGGAATAAGATTGTTGAACGCTCAAGGCGAGAAATTGACGACGAACGTTGAAAGCGCGGGAAAGTTCAAAAAGTATATTCAAGACTTCATACTTCAGGAAGATTACTCGGACGACTGTATATACAATGCCGATGAAACCGGCTTGTATTGGAGATCATTACCGCAAACATCGACTGTTTCGTGCGCAGAGATTACCAATTCTGAATGTAACAGTTCGAAAGACAGAGTGACGATACTGTTTTGTTCGAACGCAACTGGCTCGCATAAATTTCCGTTGCTTATAATCGGACGATCGCGTCAACCAAAATGCTTCAAACACGTTTCCAGACTACCTGTGCTCTATAAAACGCAAAAGAACGGATGGATGGACGCGGAAACGTTCAAAGAGTGGTACTTCACAGATTTCATTCCAAGCGTGAAAGAGTATCAAAATATGATTGGGAGAACAGAAAAGGTTTTGCTTATATTAAATAACGCACCGGCGCATATCTCGAAAGATTTGCTTTCTCTGACAGACGAAACGTTTAGAATTATGTTCTTACCTTCAAACGTAACCTCCTTGTTGCAATCGATGTACCAGGGTACCATTGAGACGACGAAAAGGATTTACCGGAAAAATCTTCTTCGACGTTTGCTGATCATGAACGAAGGCAACGAGAACTTGTCCTCGTCTTTAAAAGGTTTAACGTTAACGGACTGTTGCTATATGTTATCCGACATATGGAATTTAACGACTGAGAACAATTTGCAAGAAGCTTGGAGACAGTTTCTTTGTATCGAGCAAACAGTAAATGTAATTGACACGAAACCTAATAGCGAGGAAATAGAAAGCATAGAAATACTTGAACTGGCGAAACGTATTTCATGTTGTGCAGAGTGTAACATAAAAGACATCATGTTATGGTTGAGGAGTGATGCAGAGGACAAAGGTTTCAAAATTTTCAACGATGACGACATCATATCCGAGGTGATGGGGTACGAGTCCACGGCGACAATAAAATCGGACGACGAGAAGAGCGAACAAGATGAAAAACCGATTCCTAGCGATGCTGATGCACTAAACAGCATAAATATTGTAATAAAGTGGCTCGAGGCGCAATCGCAATTGAATACTGCAAGCTTACAGTGCCTTCATAATGTGAAGGATTTTATAATTACAAAATCCTTAAATACTATGGAATAGATGTTTATATTATTATATTATGTAATAAAAAATAAATAGATCTAAAATGTTAAGAAAATTATTATTGCCGTGATGTATTTCTAATCGGTTTAACCGATTATCCTACTAAAATTACGATACATAGAGATAATGTATAGGAAACAATTAATAAAAATCGAGTTATAGTTAGTGGACTCCTATAGATATATTTACAATTAGTCAAATTCTATTATCTCAATGATTCAGTTATTCAAAAAACGTTCCAGTCTTTTATATTTATATATTAAAAAGAAATTTTAAATATAATGATAAGAATTTGTATATTTGCAAATTGTATTAATAGTTTCGTAGGCTTCTCATGAATGTTATCAATAAATTCAGATAGTTAGTTCAGAACTTAATTACCGCTTTATATACTATATTTTTATAATATGACAGCCGTTATAGTTTCTTCTTTTTGTATATTTCCTTATGTAATATTCTGTTTAATAATTGCTAACGTTGTACTAATAAAGTATTGTAAATAGATGAACAAATTACTAAAATATACTGTTATGCTTTATTTGTCATTTTATTTTGGTATTCTTTTACATTTTGATTTACAATACGCGAAATATGACGACAAACTGCTAGATGGCGTGAATTACATGAAATAATGTGCCTCTTTTGAATTTATGTTGTTTATTAACTGTTCTAATAAGCATTATCGATATTTTGGAAATGAAGGACGATAAGAGAGATGCATAAAAGGCATAATTTAAACATCATTGTATAAAACTCCCATTCAACGCAGCGTAGACTTAACTAGATTTAATTGCTTATTGAGCTAACAGTTTGTATTCATTGAAGGTATTCATGAGAAAATAGAAATTATTAATACTATTTGCAAAGTTTCATGTGCTTATTATACTTTTACCAAAAATTTAATTTTTAAAACATCAACGTAAATGAGTAGTACAATGATTGAATACCTAAATACTAGATATCACTTAAATATTATTAGCTTGAATAAAGATAGTTAATTGTGAAGAATTTCTACACATACCTCTTACGTATCGAAGAATTTCATATAGAATTGTCACAGCTTGTGCAAAACAAATTCAGTAAAATTTTTGATATTACTTTTAACAACTTTTATATACTTCACCATTTCACATATAATCATCGGCATGTATTTTGGTTAATGCAGTCAAGATTAATGAGCTTTAACGTACACTAAACTGGTATTGATTCTTCTTGTACTAATATAAATTCATAAATAGGTGGTAATACTACACCTAATAGATAAATAAGCTATAATAAAATACTCAAATGTAAAAGGAACATCGACGGTTATTCTATTAGATTTTTGTACTTATAAGAAGATATTTATGAGAGAGTAGCCCCATATATGTAAGTATATTAAATAACTAGCATATTTACGGAAATATTATGTGCAACAAAAAAGGGGGATAGTTCTAAAATTTGAAAATGAAGTAAACGATAATTTTTTATCATTTTATATAAAACCGCCGTAATTTCTTGTGCATAGAAAATTTGTTATAGAAGATTTCTTCATCGAAACTCCTGTATTCGACCATTTCACATAGAAATTCCCATGCATTTGGATTAAATACTTTTAAAAGGATTCAAGATAACTGTACAATTTATTCATATGTCTATTGGAAACGTTATAAGTTGCTTTAACAATGTTACCAACCAGTGATGCCAGACTGAGGACGGGAGTTCTCGAGAACACCCCCTTCCAATACGCACACTACTGCAGGAGACGCGTGTACGTGAGCTCAGCGTTTCGGACGACTTCGGGAAATCGAGAGAGAAAACAAATGAAAGACTTTCTCTCTCGCTCTTGAAGCACTGAAATCCAATGTGGTTGGATTCTCACCAGGACTCATTTTACCTGTAGTGACGTATATGTACGTATGAGTTCCCATGCGGAGACAATGAGTAAGATCGATGAAGTGCATTGTATTCAACCAAACCCACACCTATTTATTTGTACATTATTTTACCGAATAAACGTGCATCACTCTTGCATCCTTAAATTAATGGCTTTTATCATTTATTTGTACTCTTCGATTTTTCGATATTATCTGTGGTTGAGTCAATGAAAAAAAAGTGCAGAAAGCTGCCCTTTCCTTATATATATATAATTTCCTTATTTCTCTTTGTTCATCACAATTCCTTAAATTTCAATTCTTTATGCAATAATTTATTGCATTACCAATTAGCCTTCATTGTTTAGTTATTTTTTAATTATTAAATACAGTCAAGTTTTGGCGCAAAATAGAATTACTTTTAGTTTCATGGTATTTAATGAATTACAATTAAATTGTGTACAATTTTTAATAATTTTATACATTTAGGCAATATTTTCGATGGTTTAATATTTTATTAAAAATTTTATAACAAATCTGAATGATATTACGTAAAATGTGTTCTTTTGACGATTAATCAATTTTTCGGATGATAAATCGATGATGTCCTTTAAAAACAAATAATTTACTGAATTTTATAATTGTTTAAACAATAAATTTTTGCAGTTCCCATTGTCCGGTATTATTTAATTATTTTTAATTTTGTAAATGTAAAAGATTTTTAATACTAAACAGAGGCACTTCTAAATTTCCTTGTATTCAATATATTGCAATTAAATTATTTGAAGTTTTGATAGTTTTTAAACTATCGAACCTATATACTACAGTTCATGTAATATCTTTAATATTTCGTTAGTAAATAAGAAAAGTATTCTGTAAAATTTTATTGATTAAAGGATATATACTTTTAATATTTAAATAATGATGGTTGGTTATTTGTTGGTTAATCTAAAACGTTATACACCTCTGCTTCTATTATGATTATGATTTTAGTAAAATCGTGAGAAGCTTAAGATTGGAAAAATACATTTCTATTAATAAAATAATTCTAATGCTTACAATGAAGCTAAGTTGTCAATTCTAATCAGTAAAAGAAAATGTGTCTCAACTTTTACCATTTCTATTCATAATTTATAATTCCGCGCAAAGTAATGAACAATTTCGGTTCTACACAATTCTTCTGTACTAGAAATTCACGATTACCTTCATTTGTTATTTTAAATGTAAAAAGTTACTTAACCTGTAAAATTCGTTACGAAGTGAAAAGCAAATAGAATCATAAAACTAAATTTCGTAGGATTATTTATGAACACACTCTTCTAGATAGGAAAAATATAGATAATTTATAGGAAATGAATATAATATTCCATACGCGTTATCGTTCAATTAATTTTTATTAATCGTTATTTTACATTAGCGACGATGCCATAGCTTTACTTATTTCAAATTCGTGCTGAGTCGTTCTGCGCAACCGCGGCCGGCTGCTGGTCCGTGACGCCGGTCGAGGTGACCCTTTCCAGCGTGGGACGCCATCGCGTACGGATGGTTGACAGGTCGAACGAAACGCGTCTCGCATAATCGTCAGCCATAAACGCGTTTTTACGGGTTATAGCTTCGTGATTTCGTGTAATTTAGCCCATTCATCACTATTAACGGTCGGGAGTGTTAGATTTTTATTTTTATTTGTTTTTATATCACCGATTCGATACAAATTCAATTCGCCTACAGTGTTTCGCGACCGGGAGTGTTAGACTGTTATCTTATTTTTTTTTTATTAACGTGTGGTGGTACCTGGATATAGGACTGCATCCTGGATACTACTGATGCTACTGATAATCGACCCGATGCAGGCTATGGGGACCATAGAAGACGCGTGATGCTAATCGCCATACGGTGAGTCACATATTTCATTGTTCCTCAGGTTCCCAATCATGTCGTAGGACGAATGGTCCGAAACGACACGGGAATTGGTTGTATTTTTGCTTATTATTGCGAGCATAGTGACCACGAGTATTTTATTACTCGTGTACATTGATATATTATTTGTCAGGGCTTTCTTGTGTCTCGCGTTTGCATAAATTTACTACATCCATTACTGTTTCATGATTTAATAATTTTACACAATTTCATATGATTTAATAATTTTACACAACTTCATTGTATTCAGTATTATTATCTGCAATAGAATTTCATATTATCTCGTAATAAAGCTTCGATCTGTTACACGCAAAACCTTTCGAAGGACGTTCGGGCTTGCTTACGTAATGTAAACAAGAAAGCATTTCGCGACGAGCTGGCAGGTGGCATCGAAGCGATAACAGTTGAACATTGTTTTCAATCCTTAGATTCATCGCTTCGATAATCCTACCACTCGAGGGTTTTTTTTAACATGTTCATTCAGAGCTTGGAAATATATTTCATGTAGTGAACAGGAAACAGTTTACTTATTTTTTATTAAAATAAATTTCCAAATTACCCAGCTCTGAATACGTACCTTTTCCCTTCCCATTCCTTCAACGTAATAAGATAAATAAAATATGTGAAATAAATAAAGTGAATAAAACAAACAAAACCCTTCCTTGTGTTTTATTGTCTTCTTCTCTGAAAAAAGTCTTAGATCGTTAGCTATGTTACTAATTACATTTTTCGCTGGGATTTTTAGCACACATGAAGACGGAAGGTTAGTCATATTTTTGTGTTCAATTATTATGTGTAGTGCTGGCCGTTTTAGCATCCATTTTTATACATATCAATTTTTTAAACTCAGTATTTCAATTTCGTCGTTCGGTGTCGAATTGCAATATTTTCTTCGTACATATTCGTTATTCCTCGGTGTCAAACTTCGGATGCTTGAACGGCGGCCCCTACATGTAATAGGCTAGCAAATATTGTTTTTTGTCAACTCAAAATTAAGTAAATGTTTGAATCTTCAATTTAAATACATATTTTTTATACAAATTTACAAGTAAGCAATTCAGGAGATTTAATTTACTTCGAAAATTTTCATTCAGATATTATAGTCTTGAATTTAGTAATAATATCTATAAATTAAAAATTTATTAATTAGTGCTTCTTTGGATTCTTTATTCGATCTGTTGTTCTTTCGAAGTTGTTTAGTCCGGAAGCTTTTTTTTTAACGCACGTAGGGAATAGTCGAACATTCATAAAGAAATTGTGGATGTTTATGCAAATTAATATTTTTATTAGTACAATTAGAAGAATTTTTTAAATAAAAATTTATATCTTGCATATTGCGCGTATTTCGTGCTTCTACATTTATTTAAATTAATTGTATAAACATCTATGGTTTAATATCGAGTTGCTGCAAATGTTTTGTCGAATTCATTCTCATCTGCTTGCCGAAGAAGAAGGAAATCTACAGATGTATCTTCGAAGAGGCCCGACATATTGTCACGAAGAGGGCTGCAACGTAATGGTTGTCCATATTAGAATAGGCATTCTATTCTACGATGGACTACCATTCTTTACGTTACTTTATCACTATGCTCGCTATTTGTCTGTTGTACACTATGATCAAAGATCGAGAAGTACTAACACAAATGTCGTTCCCAAATAAAATATAATATTATTTTGCACAAATAGTTTCGAATTTCTAATTAATTAAAATATTACTTTGTACTTCTTGATCATTTGGGTCATTTATTGTTTAATACGAACGGTAAGTCTCTTTTTATCGTTTTCACTTTCACTTTCAACACTTTAGGTGTTTCATGTAATATTTAAATCATAATTACGAATATTCAATTTTTAACTAAAACTTAAAGCTTATTAAATTGGTGTTGCAAATTAATACAGCCTCTCAAGTTTTCTGATATGAATATTTTACTTTATCTAATATTTCAAACTTATTAAATTAATGTCTTGTATCATTAGAGGCTCTCGGGTATGTTCCCGATTTTCTTTTTTCAAAATTGTCACTTTATTTTGGAAATGCAATGGTTTTGACAAATGCTTAAACTATTTCTGTTAACACCCAAAGTATTATAATATTATTGGAACAAAATACATTAATTTCAATTCCAACATAAAAATTCTTAATTTACAAGTAATAATGAATTTTTTAAATCATTAATTAGTATAAGTACTCCTTTGGGTACTTCGCAAGATCTGTTAGTTTTCTCAGAGTTGTTTAGTTTTTCGGAAGCTTTTTTGTAACGAACGTAGGAAATATTTAAACATTTCTAAGTGAACGTGTAGTTTAGGAAAATTTATAATTTAACTATGTTAAAAAAATAGAATCCGAACAAAGTAAAAAATATTTAAATGCTACAATCTGTAAATTAGTTTTAATATTCCATATATCTTACGTATTGCATTTTCTATTTCGTATTCGTTTGGGTTTTCCATAGATGTTTCCCTCGATGAAGAAGTCTCAAAGAGGCCTGCCAGAAGATCTCGGAAATTAGTAACGCGAATTAGAATTTGTAGGTTTTGCCCACGGTTTTCTTTCGCTTTTCAGAGAATTTCGAATATAGTCAGTGAATAGGTTCTACCAATTTAGGACTTAGGGAAAGTAGGATCTACGAGGGAAGGGTTTAGGGGTTTACAAATTAGAGAGTTTAGCATAGGGGGTTAAAGGGTAGGGAGTACCTAGATTTAAACCCTCTGTTTAGGCGGAGTTTGGTTTAATAAAGTAGTAGTTTACTAGTACCTTAAAATTTGGTACCTTTTGTCCAATAGTCAGCGTGGCCGTGGCGCGTATATACTCTCAGGGCCCTCCGTTCACGCGGAGCTTGTTTGTTGAAAGGTCACAGCCACGTTGCATTCGAGTCATTTTTTATTTGTTAGGGGTACCGGGGGTGGGTTTCGCGGTCGTGACGTTGGGGATACGCGGTCGTAACGTTGGGGTACGCGGTCGTAACGTTCGCGGTACGCGGTTTAAGGGGTGGATTCAAACCTTCCGTTCACGCGGAGTTTGGTTTAGTAAAGTAGTAGTCTGTAAGTACCTTTAAATTTGGTACCTTTTGCCCAGCAGTCAGCGTGGCCGTGGCGCGTATATACTCTCAGGGCCCTCCGTTCACGCGGAGCTTGTTTGTTGAAAGGTCACAGCCACGTTGCATTCGGGTGCTTTTTTATTTGCTAGCGTATTCCGGGGGTAGGTTTCGCGGTCGTAGGGTTGGGGGTATACGGTATGTGGGGGAGGGGGGTGGGAGCAAACCCTCCGTTTATGCGGAGTTTGGTTCAGTTGTTCAATTCTGTACATTTTGGTACATTCAGTCCGGGGGCCAGTCTGTTTCTAGCGCGTATATACACTCAGGGCCCTCCGTTACCGCGGAGCTTGTTTCGTTGAAAGGTTATAACCAGGCTGGACTCGGACTTTTTTGGTTAGGTTAACGCGCGCGAGGGTTGTGGGAGTGGTGGGTTTAGGGAATTCGGTGAGCAGGCGCGCGTGGGGTTCTGTGGGTGTAGAGTCAAGGGGTATTAGTAGGGCGAAGGTATAGCGATAATCGGTGTAGGAATACGGCACACCAACCAATCGGTGTGGATTGTAGGTGTAGAACCCGGTGCGTTTTTTGCTAGGGGTGTGGGACGAGGGTGCATCGCGTTTAAGGGGTTTGTGGGTTTTGAGTCGAAGGGGTAGCGGTTAGGATCGCGTTTAAGGGTAAGCGGTTTCGTGCGTGTTAGGTTCCGTGTATCAGGGGGTAATAGCATAAGGGTGGGGGTTTTGCGGGTATTCGGGTCTTCGGTGGCGCGGAAAACGGGGTGTGGGTTCAAACCCTCCGTTCACCCGGAGTGGGTTCAAACCATCCGTTCACACGGAGTTTGGTTTAGTAGAGTAGTCTTATAGTACTTTATAGTACTTTCCATTAGATAATCAATTGTGGCCGTGATGCGACCCTTCCGCCGGGGGCCGTCGTGCACAGGTGTGATCCTTCCAGCATTTCAGGGTCCTCCGTTCACGCGGAGCTTGAGTGCGTTTTAGCGTTATAGCCACGTTGAATTGGGGTGCTTTTTTGTTTGCTTTTTTATTTGTTAACGGATTCCGGGGGTTGGGTAAGGGGCCGTAGGGTGGTGGGGGGTACGGTAGGGAGGGGGGTGGGCGCAAACCCTCCGTTTATGCGGAGTTTGGTTTAATAGTTCAATTCTGTACATTTTGGTACATTAAGTCCGGGGGCCAGTCTGTTTCTAGCGCGTATATACACTCAGGGCCCTCCGTTGACGCGGAGCTTGTTTCGTTGAAAGGTTATAACCAGGCTGGACTCGGGCTTTTTTGGTTAGGGTAACGGGTGTGGGTCGTGGGAGTGGTGGGTTTAGGAAATTCGGTGAGCAGGCGCGCGTGGGGTTCTACGGATGTAGAGGTTAGGATCACGTTTAAGGGTAAGCGGTTTTGTGCGTATTGGGTTCCGGGGATCAGGGGTAATATTATAAGGGTGAGGGGTTTTGTGGGTGCGCGTTCCGGGGATCAGAGTAATAGTATAAGAGTGAGGTTTTTTTTTCGTTATTCGGATCTTGGGCGCTGGGATAAAAGTACAGGGGAAGGGGGTGCTGGGTTGGGGGGTAGGGTGGGTGGGTCTCGAAGCGCAGTCACCTCCTCGTGGTGAGACCTGGTAATTGGTGTTGGTTTTCCATTGAGTAATCAGTGGATTACCATACTAAGCTAAGAACTGCGTAAGAAATTTATGGTTCAATTAATTTTGAATAAAACTCCTAATCTGCCAATTGTTAGACATTTAATAATTTTAAAATAAAGATAAAGTAAGCATAGCGCGGTTGTACAGTCCTATTATTCAACGTATAGAGAACATTACGTTTTATTATCGTGTTATCCAATAAACTATTAAATTGAAATATGCATACTTTTATATGCGTTGCATACCTTCACAGATAATTTTCTAATAACATGATTTTCAAATCGCAAAAGATATTTTTCGGGGGTAATTTAGTATCTTAAAAGTTTGCGCCGTGACATTTTGAAACTCGTAGTAATAGTTGCAACTATTGGTTTTCGATTTATAAATTTTATCACACATTTGAATGGTTAATATTGAATATAAAAATAAATATTGTTACAGAACGCGTCTGGACCTGGAAATGAACAACGGGACAACTCCCAGCATCGGAAATCTCCAGAAGAAATTACACACATATTGCAAAATCAGATTATTTATTGCAAAATTATTTTATACAATGTATTTTACAAAAATCATAATAAATTAGATTAACTTAACAGTATTACAATGCTTTACCATTTATTCCTCCTCCTATGTTATCTAACATAATAATAAATAATATCCTGCAAAAATTAAAAATAATGTTCGAAAAAAGTAGTAAGAAACGCGAAAAAATAAAAAAAGTAACGAAGTCTGTTGAAAAATTACGAGAATTCGAAAGCGTGGGAAATCCGTGCCACCTCCTTGAATGTCATGTTCTCCTGATACAAAATCTCGATTTTCGGAGCAAAGTCCGGTTGCGATTCAAAAATTCCGCGCTCGAGAAATTCCAAGAAATGACGTCACGTTCCGAGAAATCCATTCCGAGAAATGACGTCACGTTCCGAGAAATCGCGAAATTCCGAGAAATGACGTCACGTTCCGAGAAATCGGGAGGCTCCGAGAAATGACGTCACGTTCCGAGAAGTCGCGAAATTCCGAGAAATGACGTCACGTTCCGAGAAATGACGTCACGTTCCGAGAAAAATATTCCGTGCCACCTCCTCAGTCATTATGTTCTCCTAATACAAAATCGAGATTTTCAGAGCAAAGTTCGCTTCAGATTGGAAAGTTCCGCGCTCGGAAAATTCCGAGAAATGACGTCACGTTCCGAGAAATCGAGAGCGCGGGAAACATGTGCCACCTCCTTGCATGTCATGTTCTCCTGATACAAAATTTCAAATTCATTTCAAACTTTGCTCCGAAAATCTCGATTTTGTATCAGGAGAACATAATGACTGAGGAGGTGGCACGGAATATTTTTCTCGGAACGTGACGTCATTTCTTGGAATTTCTCGATTTCTCGGAACGTGACGTCATTTCTGGAATTTCGAATGCGGAATTTTTGTACCGCATCCGAACTTTGCTTCGAAAATCGAGATTTTGTATCAGGAGAACATGACATTCGAGGAGGTGGCACGGAATATTTTTCTCGGAACGTGACGTCATTTCTCGGAATTTCGCGATTTCTCGGAACGTGACGTCATTTCTCGGAGCCTCCCGATTTCTCGGAACGTGACGTCATTTCTCGGAATTTCGCGATTTCTCGGAACGTGACGTCATTTCTTGGAATTTCTCGAGCGCGGAATTTTTGAATCGCAACCGGACTTTGCTCCGAAAATCGAGATTTTGTATCAGGAGAACATGACATTCAAGGAGGTGGCACGAATTTCCCACGCTTTCGAATTCTCGTAATTTTTCAACAGACTTCGTTACTTTTTTTATTTTTTCGCGTTTCTTACTACTTTTTTCGAACATTATTTTTAATTTTTGCAGGATATTATTTATTATTATGTTAGATAACATAGGAGGAGGAATAAATGATAAAGCATTGTAATACTGTTAATTAATCTAATTTATTATGATTTTTGTAAAATACATTGTATAAAATAATTTTACAATAAATAATCTGATTTCGTAATATGTGTGTAATTTCTTCTGGAGATTTCCGATGCTGGGAGTTGTCCCGTTGTTCATTTCCAGGTCCAGACGCGTTCTGTAACAATATTTATTTTTATATTCAATATTAACCATTCAAATGTGTGATAAAATTTATAAATCGAAAACCAATAGTTGCAACTATTACTACGAGTTTCAAAATGTCACGGCGCAAACTTTTAAGATACTAAATTACCCCCGAAAAATATCTTTTGCGATTTGAAAATCATGTTATTAGAAAATTATCTGTGAAGGTATGCAACGCATATAAAAGTATGCATATTTCAATTTAATAGTTTATTGGATAACACGATAATAAAACGTAATGTTCTCTATACGTTGAATAATAGGACTGTACAACCGCGCTATGCTTACTTTATCTTTATTTTAAAATTATTAAATGTCTAACAATTGGCAGATTAGGAGTTTTATTCAAAATTAATTGAACCATAAATTTCTTACGCAGTTCTTAGCTTAGTATGGTAATCCACTGATTACTCAATGGAAAACCAACACCAATTACCAGGTCTCACCACGAGGAGGTGACTGCGCTTCGAGACCCACCCACCCTACCCCCCAACCCAGCACCCCCTTCCCCTGTACTTTTATCCCAGCGCCCAAGATCCGAATAACGAAAAAAAAACCTCACTCTTATACTATTACTCTGATCCCCGGAACGCGCACCCACAAAACCCCTCACCCTTATAATATTACCCCTGATCCCCGGAACCCAATACGCACAAAACCGCTTACCCTTAAACGTGATCCTAACCTCTACATCCGTAGAACCCCACGCGCGCCTGCTCACCGAATTTCCTAAACCCACCACTCCCACGGCCCACACCCGTTACCCTAACCAAAAAAGCCCGAGTCCAGCCTGGTTATAACCTTTCAACGAAACAAGCTCCGCGTCAACGGAGGGCCCTGAGTGTATATACGCGCTAGAAACAGACTGGCCCCCGGACTTAATGTACCAAAATGTACAGAATTGAACTATTAAACCAAACTCCGCATAAACGGAGGGTTTGCGCCTACCCCCCTCCCTACCGTACCCCCCACCACCCTACGGCCCCTTACCCAACCCCCGGAATCCGTTAGCAAATAAAAAAGCAAACAAAAAAGCACCCCAATTCAACGTGGCTATAACGCTAAAACGCACTCAAGCTCCGCGTGAACGGAGGACCCTGAAATGCTGGAAGGATCACACCTGTGCACGACGGCCCCCGGCGGAAGGGTCGCATCACGGCCACAATTGATTATCTAATGGAAAGTACTATAAAGTACTATAAGACTACTCTACTAAACCAAACTCCGTGTGAACGGATGGTTTGAACCCACTCCGGGTGAACGGAGGGTTTGAACCCACACCCCGTTTTCCGCGCCACCGAAGACCCGAATACCCGCAAAACCCCCACCCTTATGCTATTACCCCCTGATACACGGAACCTAACACGCACGAAACCGCTTACCCTTAAACGCGATCCTAACCGCTACCCCTTCGACTCAAAACCCACAAACCCCTTAAACGCGATGCACCCTCGTCCCACACCCCTAGCAAAAAACGCACCGGGTTCTACACCTACAATCCACACCGATTGGTTGGTGTGCCGTATTCCTACACCGATTATCGCTATACCTTCGCCCTACTAATACCCCTTGACTCTACACCCACAGAACCCCACGCGCGCCTGCTCACCGAATTCCCTAAACCCACCACTCCCACAACCCTCGCGCGCGTTAACCTAACCAAAAAAGTCCGAGTCCAGCCTGGTTATAACCTTTCAACGAAACAAGCTCCGCGGTAACGGAGGGCCCTGAGTGTATATACGCGCTAGAAACAGACTGGCCCCCGGACTGAATGTACCAAAATGTACAGAATTGAACAACTGAACCAAACTCCGCATAAACGGAGGGTTTGCTCCCACCCCCCTCCCCCACATACCGTATACCCCCAACCCTACGACCGCGAAACCTACCCCCGGAATACGCTAGCAAATAAAAAAGCACCCGAATGCAACGTGGCTGTGACCTTTCAACAAACAAGCTCCGCGTGAACGGAGGGCCCTGAGAGTATATACGCGCCACGGCCACGCTGACTGCTGGGCAAAAGGTACCAAATTTTAAGGTACTTACAGACTACTACTTTACTAAACCAAACTCCGCGTGAACGGAAGGTTTGAATCCACCCCTTAAACCGCGTACCGCGAACGTTACGACCGCGTACCCCAACGTTACGACCGCGTATCCCCAACGTCACGACCGCGAAACCCACCCCCGGTACCCCTAACAAATAAAAAATGACTCGAATGCAACGTGGCTGTGACCTTTCAACAAACAAGCTCCGCGTGAACGGAGGGCCCTGAGAGTATATACGCGCCACGGCCACGCTGACTATTGGACAAAAGGTACCAAATTTTAAGGTACTAGTAAACTACTACTTTATTAAACCAAACTCCGCCTAAACAGAGGGTTTAAATCTAGGTACTCCCTACCCTTTAACCCCCTATGCTAAACTCTCTAATTTGTAAACCCCTAAACCCTTCCCTCGTAGATCCTACTTTCCCTAAGTCCTAAATTGGTAGAACCTATTCACTGACTATATTCGAAATTCTCTGAAAAGCGAAAGAAAACCGTGGGCAAAACCTACAAATTCTAATTCGCGTTACTAATTTCCGAGATCTTCTGGCAGGCCTCTTTGAGACTTCTTCATCGAGGGAAACATCTATGGAAAACCCAAACGAATACGAAATAGAAAATGCAATACGTAAGATATATGGAATATTAAAACTAATTTACAGATTGTAGCATTTAAATATTTTTTACTTTGTTCGGATTCTATTTTTTTAACATAGTTAAATTATAAATTTTCCTAAACTACACGTTCACTTAGAAATGTTTAAATATTTCCTACGTTCGTTACAAAAAAGCTTCCGAAAAACTAAACAACTCTGAGAAAACTAACAGATCTTGCGAAGTACCCAAAGGAGTACTTATACTAATTAATGATTTAAAAAATTCATTATTACTTGTAAATTAAGAATTTTTATGTTGGAATTGAAATTAATGTATTTTGTTCCAATAATATTATAATACTTTGGGTGTTAACAGAAATAGTTTAAGCATTTGTCAAAACCATTGCATTTCCAAAATAAAGTGACAATTTTGAAAAAAGAAAATCGGGAACATACCCGAGAGCCTCTAATGATACAAGACATTAATTTAATAAGTTTGAAATATTAGATAAAGTAAAATATTCATATCAGAAAACTTGAGAGGCTGTATTAATTTGCAACACCAATTTAATAAGCTTTAAGTTTTAGTTAAAAATTGAATATTCGTAATTATGATTTAAATATTACATGAAACACCTAAAGTGTTGAAAGTGAAAGTGAAAACGATAAAAAGAGACTTACCGTTCGTATTAAACAATAAATGACCCAAATGATCAAGAAGTACAAAGTAATATTTTAATTAATTAGAAATTCGAAACTATTTGTGCAAAATAATATTATATTTTATTTGGGAACGACATTTGTGTTAGTACTTCTCGATCTTTGATCATAGTGTACAACAGACAAATAGCGAGCATAGTGATAAAGTAACGTAAAGAATGGTAGTCCATCGTAGAATAGAATGCCTATTCTAATATGGACAACCATTACGTTGCAGCCCTCTTCGTGACAATATGTCGGGCCTCTTCGAAGATACATCTGTAGATTTCCTTCTTCTTCGGCAAGCAGATGAGAATGAATTCGACAAAACATTTGCAGCAACTCGATATTAAACCATAGATGTTTATACAATTAATTTAAATAAATGTAGAAGCACGAAATACGCGCAATATGCAAGATATAAATTTTTATTTAAAAAATTCTTCTAATTGTACTAATAAAAATATTAATTTGCATAAACATCCACAATTTCTTTATGAATGTTCGACTATTCCCTACGTGCGTTAAAAAAAAGCTTCCGGACTAAACAACTTCGAAAGAACAACAGATCGAATAAAGAATCCAAAGAAGCACTAATTAATAAATTTTTAATTTATAGATATTATTACTAAATTCAAGACTATAATATCTGAATGAAAATTTTCGAAGTAAATTAAATCTCCTGAATTGCTTACTTGTAAATTTGTATAAAAAATATGTATTTAAATTGAAGATTCAAACATTTACTTAATTTTGAGTTGACAAAAAACAATATTTGCTAGCCTATTACATGTAGGGGCCGCCGTTCAAGCATCCGAAGTTTGACACCGAGGAATAACGAATATGTACGAAGAAAATATTGCAATTCGACACCGAACGACGAAATTGAAATACTGAGTTTAAAAAATTGATATGTATAAAAATGGATGCTAAAACGGCCAGCACTACACATAATAATTGAACACAAAAATATGACTAACCTTCCGTCTTCATGTGTGCTAAAAATCCCAGCGAAAAATGTAATTAGTAACATAGCTAACGATCTAAGACTTTTTTCAGAGAAGAAGACAATAAAACACAAGGAAGGGTTTTGTTTGTTTTATTCACTTTATTTATTTCACATATTTTATTTATCTTATTACGTTGAAGGAATGGGAAGGGAAAAGGTACGTATTCAGAGCTGGGTAATTTGGAAATTTATTTTAATAAAAAATAAGTAAACTGTTTCCTGTTCACTACATGAAATATATTTCCAAGCTCTGAATGAACATGTTAAAAAAACCCTCGAGTGGTAGGATTATCGAAGCGATGAATCTAAGGATTGAAAACAATGTTCAACTGTTATCGCTTCGATGCCACCTGCCAGCTCGTCGCGAAATGCTTTCTTGTTTACATTACGTAAGCAAGCCCGAACGTCCTTCGAAAGGTTTTGCGTGTAACAGATCGAAGCTTTATTACGAGATAATATGAAATTCTATTGCAGATAATAATACTGAATACAATGAAGTTGTGTAAAATTATTAAATCATATGAAATTGTGTAAAATTATTAAATCATGAAACAGTAATGGATGTAGTAAATTTATGCAAACGCGAGACACAAGAAAGCCCTGACAAATAATATATCAATGTACACGAGTAATAAAATACTCGTGGTCACTATGCTCGCAATAATAAGCAAAAATACAACCAATTCCCGTGTCGTTTCGGACCATTCGTCCTACGACATGATTGGGAACCTGAGGAACAATGAAATATGTGACTCACCGTATGGCGATTAGCATCACGCGTCTTCTATGGTCCCCATAGCCTGCATCGGGTCGATTATCAGTAGCATCAGTAGTATCCAGGATGCAGTCCTATATCCAGGTACCACCACACGTTAATAAAAAAAAAATAAGATAACAGTCTAACACTCCCGGTCGCGAAACACTGTAGGCGAATTGAATTTGTATCGAATCGGTGATATAAAAACAAATAAAAATAAAAATCTAACACTCCCGACCGTTAATAGTGATGAATGGGCTAAATTACACGAAATCACGAAGCTATAACCCGTAAAAACGCGTTTATGGCTGACGATTATGCGAGACGCGTTTCGTTCGACCTGTCAACCATCCGTACGCGATGGCGTCCCACGCTGGAAAGGGTCACCTCGACCGGCGTCACGGACCAGCAGCCGGCCGCGGTTGCGCAGAACGACTCAGCACGAATTTGAAATAAGTAAAGCTATGGCATCGTCGCTAATGTAAAATAACGATTAATAAAAATTAATTGAACGATAACGCGTATGGAATATTATATTCATTTCCTATAAATTATCTATATTTTTCCTATCTAGAAGAGTGTGTTCATAAATAATCCTACGAAATTTAGTTTTATGATTCTATTTGCTTTTCACTTCGTAACGAATTTTACAGGTTAAGTAACTTTTTACATTTAAAATAACAAATGAAGGTAATCGTGAATTTCTAGTACAGAAGAATTGTGTAGAACCGAAATTGTTCATTACTTTGCGCGGAATTATAAATTATGAATAGAAATGGTAAAAGTTGAGACACATTTTCTTTTACTGATTAGAATTGACAACTTAGCTTCATTGTAAGCATTAGAATTATTTTATTAATAGAAATGTATTTTTCCAATCTTAAGCTTCTCACGATTTTACTAAAATCATAATCATAATAGAAGCAGAGGTGTATAACGTTTTAGATTAACCAACAAATAACCAACCATCATTATTTAAATATTAAAAGTATATATCCTTTAATCAATAAAATTTTACAGAATACTTTTCTTATTTACTAACGAAATATTAAAGATATTACATGAACTGTAGTATATAGGTTCGATAGTTTAAAAACTATCAAAACTTCAAATAATTTAATTGCAATATATTGAATACAAGGAAATTTAGAAGTGCCTCTGTTTAGTATTAAAAATCTTTTACATTTACAAAATTAAAAATAATTAAATAATACCGGACAATGGGAACTGCAAAAATTTATTGTTTAAACAATTATAAAATTCAGTAAATTATTTGTTTTTAAAGGACATCATCGATTTATCATCCGAAAAATTGATTAATCGTCAAAAGAACACATTTTACGTAATATCATTCAGATTTGTTATAAAATTTTTAATAAAATATTAAACCATCGAAAATATTGCCTAAATGTATAAAATTATTAAAAATTGTACACAATTTAATTGTAATTCATTAAATACCATGAAACTAAAAGTAATTCTATTTTGCGCCAAAACTTGACTGTATTTAATAATTAAAAAATAACTAAACAATGAAGGCTAATTGGTAATGCAATAAATTATTACATAAAGAATTGAAATTTAAGGAATTGTGATGAACAAAGAGAAATAAGGAAATTATATATATATAAGGAAAGGGCAGCTTTCTGCACTTTTTTTTCATTGACTCAACCACAGATAATATCGAAAAATCGAAGAGTACAAATAAATGATAAAAGCCATTAATTTAAGGATGCAAGAGTGATGCACGTTTATTCGGTAAAATAATGTACAAATAAATAGGTGTGGGTTTGGTTGAATACAATGCACTTCATCGATCTTACTCATTGTCTCCGCATGGGAACTCATACGTACATATACGTCACTACAGGTAAAATGAGTCCTGGTGAGAATCCAACCACATTGGATTTCAGTGCTTCAAGAGCGAGAGAGAAAGTCTTTCATTTGTTTTCTCTCTCGATTTCCCGAAGTCGTCCGAAACGCTGAGCTCACGTACACGCGTCTCCTGCAGTAGTGTGCGTATTGGAAGGGGGTGTTCTCGAGAACTCCCGTCCTCAGTCTGGCATCACTGTAACCAACTGATGAACTGAAAAAGTTGAAAAAGCCGAATATGGCGATCGCGACCAACTCTTTCGATAGTTGGCTCAGTAAGAAATTACAGGCTTTAAATACTGATGAAGGTGTATTTGGATCGTACATCAAAGGAATTTTAGAAGGTGATGAAACGGAAGATGAGAAGACCGAAGCCCTTGAAAGTATACTCGCGGGCATAACGGTGAGGAGCACACGGATTGTAAGGTTAGAATATGCTTGCTGTTCGTTGCCGATGTATATTAGCCGGTCAAAAATAACAGTGTAGCTGTTATTATTCTCTCTGTCGTTTACTCGCATGTGTTTCTTTAAAATCGATATGTTGTGCATTTCACTTTTTGCATGTATGTTTAAATATTGTGGACATATTATTATGTATTATTTAAGAATTGAATAATTTAGTAATGTCATGCAACGTGAAATCGGATGATACATTGTAAACGATAGTTTTCATTTTAAAATTGTAATATTTATTTTTATATATTTTCAGGATGATAACATTAACAAACATGTGACAGAAATCCTGAAAGCTTGGGCAGAATGGCTACATGTTGAAGAGGTTTCAGCTCCAAAAGACCCAGTAGAAGATGTGGTTGTCAGATTGGCACGAATGGTGGAATCTCAGTCTCTTCCAACTACAACACAAAGAAGTTACACAGAAGAGGAAAGGAGAATAAGGGAAGCCATTCTTTCACAATATAGTCAAATGTCAGACGAAGATAATAGCGAAGGAGATGGTGAAGAAGATGGGGCAAATGGAGGAGATTGTGGAATTGAGAAGAATACAAATGCATCTACCATAATACAACAAGAGAGAGAAAAAAGGGAGAAAGCTAAATTAGAAAGTCAAAGAAAAAAAGAGAAAGACAAAGAAGATAGGTATGTTTTAAAAAATTGCTTTTTAGATGTAAAATGTAACAGATATATTGTTATTAGCAAATATATGTATTTCTGTTTAGAGAAAAGCAAAAACAATTAAAAGAAGAAAAAAAGGAGAAACGGAAGACACAGAAAGGAGAAAGAAGAAGGTAGCATTGGGACAACAGAATTTTAAACTTTATCACAAGACTTCAGATAATTAAATGCAAATTAGCATACATATACATCTATGTTTATTCTTGTGCATGCAATGTTCTTCAATACCTGTTCGAATCATTTACTGTTCCCTTATTAAAAATTTATGTCTCTAGAATGCATATCGTAAAGGACATAATTTTAGATGGAGTAGCAAAACACATATGTTACTGAGCAATGTTAATCACATTGTAGGTAACAATGTTAGTTATATCATATGTATATGTATATGTATGTGACATTGCATCCTGTGCCTTCTGTCTGTTAAACACTTTTGTGAAATTATGATTTTGTTTAAAATACTTTTTTATTTATTCTGTAAAATTCAAATTTATCGAATTTTATATCGTCTGTATTCAAAATCAAGATAGGTCTTAATTTTTCTAATTTTAATTTAGAATAATATTAAAATGATTATTGTGAAATAATGATGACCTGAATACAGATAAATGATTTGTATTTACCATACGCTTATCATACTTCTTTTTTGTATTATGTGAATCATGTATTTAATACTAATACATCGAATAAACCCTTGAAACATTCATTCATAAGTTTTATGATTTTAACCGTTTGAGTCCCAAACAGCGCGATTACGCTGTTGAGGTTTTATGTCGAGAAAATCCAGTACATTTCGAACGTGTGGACCAACCGACGGTGCGTTACCGATTGTCGAAGCGCGATCAGATTTATTGAACCAAGTACATCACACAGCTCCTTTTAATGTAAATAGTACATTTTACAATAGGTAGAATAATATTGTAATAATGCAATGATACATTATAAAATAAAAATTTAAATACAAGCGCTATTGCATAGCTTGGTATTTCTCGACATAAAATAAAACAAGCGCTATAGCGCTGCTTGGGTCTTTTCGTATATGCTCATTTAGAGAAAGCGCGGTTGCGCTGTTTGGGATTTTTTGACAATGTTTTTTCAATACCCCCTGGGATTCAAACGGTTAATCGTAATTTTTATATATTTCTTGCTAATGGAGTAATAAATAAGGCAGCAATTTTGTTTGTATTTTTTATTAGTATATATTTACACACAAGATACCGTGTCGAAACCGAGTCATCTTGGTATTGCATTAATAATGAAAGACAAACGCAGTAAGATAAAAACAAACGAACAAATGATACAAAAGATGATGATGCTTCAGTATTGTATCGTTACATATACTAATGTCATTATCATAATCATTTATTATTAGCAATTCTTTTCGTTTACTATAATTAAGTTGGGCAGAAATTGACGAACTCGCAATTACACGATATAACAAGGTCTTTCCCTGCTGATCAACGTCGAGTTACAAATCATCTTTATCAATTCCTGCTCTCACTCTCATTCTCTCTCTCTCTCTTCCTCTCAACCCTTCTCATATTTCTTCTATGCTTTGTGAATATCCTTTCCCCCTCCCCATTTTATTTCGTTCTATTCTGTTTTCTGCGAAGCTCAAAGTTACATGTTGAATAAAAATTCTCGTATATACGTATATTTAATCGGTATAACATTTCAAAATAATACACGCTAACGGATTCCTAAAGAAGAAAATCACGATTAGAATTTACACTATATCGATCATTATCTCAAACATGCGAAAATTTGTATCGTTACCAAAGATATATTTATTATTACATTTTGTACATGCTTTTATCTCGAGGATCTATATTAACCACACGAAGTCTAATTTATATAAAGAGAACTTGACGATGACGACAAAAACATAAAGTACGGAGAAATATACAAATTCCGTTGTAGTCTCTCAATCGGCAACAGCGGGTAGAACCTCAAACGATCGAATGAATTTTGTCAAAAGAGAATAACACATATTTTACTACTTTAAATTCTATGAACCCTTAACCACAAGAAATTTTGTCATAATACTAAACACAAAATTGCCACTCATGATTGTCCTATTGAGATGTACTAAGAACGATTTAATAATTGTCGTAACGATTACTTCATAGATCAATCGAACGTTAAGGATCGATATTGCATCGAGGTGGGGAGGAGGAAAAGGGACGGTCGTGGCAATGGCAACGTTCTCGCCATGTATGCACAGTTACTATCTAATTGAATTCGATAGATCTAATCACGTCGTTAACTCGATAATTAGTTACACGCTGTCCTAACAAATATACGCTAAGAGCATTCCACGCTGAAGCCTGAAAGAGAGTCTTCCATTTTCTTTTATTCTCTAGTAGAGTTTAGACCTTTTTAGACCATCCCCATTTTCACGTTTTCAGACTAGAAAACGACTGCCGTGTTTCGTCCATGTTATTCCGGTTAATTACCAACCGAGAAACTTGGAGCACGAGAGACGGCGATGATTCTTTCTCAATCCAATCTAATCTAACAACAAAATTTCGTTTTTTTTGGAGGTTATACGTCGACTGATTATTTAAGCTCAAACACCTCTTTGTCCTATACGTTTCTTTCCTTAACCTCCTTTCTTTTCTTATCTCCTTTTATTTCTAAAGAAAGTATACTTTAATATTTTTTGTTTCATTTAGGCATATTTCGTCTCCACTTTAATACACGCACAAATGCACGGATATATCTTGCATTTACATGTTGAAGGCGAGACGGTCAGTTTTACGTAGTTTAGTCGATTCTAACGCATGTAATTTGATCCCACTGTATACAATATAGTGAACACAACTAAAAACTCAAGAACTGTACAATCAGCACGATCGATTCGCAAAGACGAAAGAGCATGACCAAAAACCGAAAGCATTTGTCGATCTGACCTCTTCAATATTATGCTCTTCGTGCTCACGAATTTCTCGCGCCAAATGCATTCAACCGACTCGATTAAATCGTTCACATAAAGATCGACGCAATGAGAATGATGCTTTATTCGCTTGGCACGCTCTTCGATTAAATGCTTGGTAACTATTTTACTTAAGCACTTAATACTCCTGCATCTACGAAACTGTACATTAAACAGTCTCACGTGCGAAATAGCGGTAGTCACATAATTCATTGAACACTATATATGATCAGATCATACGTCGTAAGACGTTACTATACTTTTCAATGATAAATGGGTAAGAAAACTTTTTCATCCCGCATTGAAAGTTCTGCGCCCGATTTAATCGGTACGATTGAACTGGATCGAACAGTACTAGGGGAAAGATTAGGGGAGTAGGGGAAATTCCCATATGCTGGAGCTATGTTGTTCGAACGGTTTTCTCTAATTTCTAATGGATATCCTATATCTAACTCGTTTTTTCGCTTTCGCGTGGGTTACTTAACACGTAAAATCGTATATGTATATATGTATATGCGATAATGTAACGCATTCTCGCTGGACACATTCTCCCCGCAACACGCATCTGTTCTCTTCGTCTTACTTTCACCTTTCTCTGCTTTCCTTCTTTTTCTTCGTTCGCTCTTGAGCATGCATGCAAATGGACGCACACGCGTTTTGTTAATGTTAGTTATTATACACAATTTGATATTTCTTTTTTTCGTTATAAATCCTGTGTGTATGCGTGTGAAATAAGTGTGTAAATATGTATGTATGTATGTGGCTTAGAGGCTATATGCTCGTTAAATGTTGAACTCGCCGCTCTGACTACGGATGAAAAAAATGCTTCTACGTTTAGCTCTTTGTCTTCATGTCCGTGCTGATGACGTCTGTGAATTTAGAATCGTTCATTACATGTTCTGATCAACCCAGTCTAATTCAATGATTCGTTTATTTGTTGGTTCTGTAAAGACAAGGCATTTTTTAAATAGATTTCTACATTTGTAATATATTTCTGAAGTCAGTTTCTTTAAAATTTCAATTTGAATTTCAAATTATACTTAATTGCAAATTATACCGAAATTAATTTATAAATTTTTTATTTAAATCTTTTCTACCATTATAAGGCTGCCTTTTTAGTTTCTTGAACTAAATACGAAATTTTTTGTGATCAAGAACATTATTTTTAAACCTCTGTGCTCTTTTATTTTACATCAGAAATAAAAACAGTTTCCAATTTCTTTCAGATTCCTTATCCTTCCTATATTAGGTCACTCTTTCATAACACGTTTATTTATTCCTCATGTGATGTAAGTTGTCTTCTATTACATGCAATATGCGAATTTTTCACCCACGCCTATCAAATAAATGCTTATAAAAAGTGCATTTCAATGTTAACATTAATTAGAGGTGTTTGAACAAACGAGGAATACATTTTGACTACTGAAATAAAGGAAGATCAGAAAAAACATGCAAAATTCTGAAATCCCGTTACTATAATCATTATAAATCAACGCCGCCGCCATATTTACAATTGAATCGTGCCTAATTGTATTCTTGGGGATACATAAGAAAATTGTTTAAAAAAAAAAACAAATGCTTTTCAGGCTGTGATCGTTCAATTAACAAAGTGTAACACAAAACTATGACATGAAAAAGATGTATCTCATCATGATTATGAATGAAGTTATATGCTTTTAAATAAAATTCTATAAAATGACTCTTTTTATTTGTCAGTCTTTGTCGCACGAATATCTTTTTCTTTTCTCTTATTCTCGTTTTTTTTTTTTTACACGCATTTTGGTATATCCCACAGACGATGCCGAACATCCAAACACCATCGTTGCCTCTTGAGGTTCAGCGACGAAATGCTCGAAGACAACTTACGCTTATGCCTGCACATAAAGCGACTTTTACTATAATTACATGTACCTCAGAATCAGCCGAAACGCAAAAAATAAGAATGCACGGCAGAATGTGTTCGAAGGTCGCTAATAACGAGCAGTTACAGCGTACGAGTAACACTAATGATATTTTACCATAAACTACAAGTATATATCTCTCGTTTAGTTGAACTTTCATTGTGATTTTTGAACACCGAGCGGAAATTCTTGTTTTTCTTTTCTTTATGTGTGTATGTGAGAATGTATGTTTATGTGTGTATTCAGGCAACTTATGTTACACGGTACAGAGGTTTTTCCCTTCAAATCCTTCGCATTTACGCTAAAAAAAGTAACACGAATCTTCGATCTTAATTCTTTTAACCTACATCATAGTTCGTGAACGGTTGTTGCGTGAAGGGATATGATTTTTCTGATAAGTTTGGTTAACATAATGGTGAAAACATATAGTGGTAAATAGAGAAAAAGTAAAGCAATTTATAAAGAAAAAAAAAAAAAAGAAAACGATAACGTTGTCCCTTAACGAAGTGGAATCGTACGTGATCGTAATCAATAACTACGGCGAAAAATTATGCGAGCAATGTGGCGAAGAATTTTCAGGCAACTGGAAAATTTTTTCAAGACATATTTTCTATTGCAAGAAAAAAGGAACAAGAAAAAAAATTAAAGAAGAAGCGAAGAATGCGTGCTGTGAATTTTTGGATTCCGAGGGCTTAATTAAAGTCTGTACATTTCTTATGATAATAGTTATGATAGTAATAAAAATAAAAATAATAATAATAATAATAATTATAATAATGTTATCTCTCTGTGTGTTATTACTCATTGGATAACTTCGTTAATATCGTAATTATATAATCTTGCGATAATAGTGAGAGCGATAATCAATATTAAGGGAATAATGATTAATAGTAAAGAATGAAAAAGAAAACATTAATTATAGCGATGATCGTTTACTTCTTAATATCAGAGATCTACGTAAAAGACAGTGGTAGATTAATATCACAATAAGACTACTCAGGCCTCGTTGAAACTGGGGCACACGCTTCATCTCCAAGAGTTTCGCCTCTCCTCTTTCTCTTTCTCTCCCTCTATCATCACCAAGGTTTGCCTTGACGTTTCATTATTAATCGGTACGACCCTGTTGCCACGGGGTTTCCAGACGACTCAGGTTCTACTTATCTTTTCGTTTCTGTTAAACTTGTCTCGTCTTCGTGTTCGAAACACGATTCGATACTCGATGAGAAAGAGTTTCGTATCGCGCGGGAATCTCGTTGTTAAAAACGCATTCATTCTCTCGCCGCTCGTCCCGACATATATATTTTCGTGTATGTATTTATATATAGTTAACCGTAACATTAATTTGCGCTCGTCGATTGCGAATCGAACTTTTCTTACAACGTTATACACTCCTACCTGCGACGATCGTTTGTGTTCTCTATATAATTATATACGCTCTCTCTATGCATCGTTTTACACAGGGGAACTGTGCGAGTGAGAAACGCACACGTCGTTCCAATCGAAAGATCTCTCCTCTCGATCGCACGACGGCGCAATCGATCGTTTTATCGCTGGAAGAAGTAGTGTGTGTCTGTCTGTGTGTGTGTGTGTGTGTGTGTGTGTGCAGGGCAAACGATCCCTTTCTTCTCGTCGACGCGATTCGCACAAACGCATCATCATCGGCTAGAGTAGTAAAATTTCTCGCTACACTTGGAGGAGGACAAAGGGGACAAATGTCTTGGGCAGGGGGGAACGAAACTCTACTTTCGATCGACTTCTACGATATTGGTGCACGCGCGTCGTTTACGATATTTACCTGAGTGACGTCGGGCCGCTGGGATCAGGCTCCTTTTGTTTTTTCTTTTTCTTTTCCTTTTCTCGATCGATCGCGGCTGAACGAACCGAAACGACCGCGTTCTCTGTTTCTACTATTACAATTAAATCATACTCGTTGTTCGCGGCACCATGCGCCCCGGCGGATTATCATGTTGGTGCTCGTTGCATGCCGGACAGACTAGCATGAAACCTTAGTCCTTCGGGCGTTGAATAGCGATCGGACCGATCCACAGCCAGCCAATTCTACATGCCTCTCGATGTCATGTATCATCCCAAGAGTTCTCTCACTCGCTCACTCTTCGAGCACACCGAGCATGCCGAACCGTGCGTAATACTCGTGATGGATGGATACGACGATTTATCCTCACGAAAGTCATCATTATATTACCGCAATAAATTCATAAACCGGGCTATTTTGGCCTTTCACCGCAGAACACAGTCGACCGGTGCCCGTATAATACCTATGGTTCGTTTTTATTGTCGTGGCCAAATCCACTTTCTAACAACATTGTTATTCGTCCCAACAAAAAAGACCAATTATATTACTTTCCTGTCATGTTTTCCTCATTTTTTTTTTTTTCTAATTTGCAACAATCGCTCGTATCATCTCGGTGTACGTCGCAGAGCGAGCGCCGTTCGATCGCGACACGGTACGCGCGAAAGCATCTAGAAGTGGGTAGCGCAGAACCGATTTCACAATATCGGTGGTAAAAACGTACCGGAATCGTCGAGATTCGGGTCCAGACTCGCGACGATGTCGCCTGTCGAGGCATGCCTCGAGGTAGTGGTCTGCGTGCTACTCGCGAGCGCGTGGCTACTCGCACTTCCGTTCAGCTTGCTCTTCACCACGAGGCCAGCATTGTCGGTGTTCTCGGTCGTGCTGATCCTCTGCACGTATTTCCGCCCTTTGTAGAGGCGGTACATCGTGTAGGGTGGATCCTCGACGGTGGTTGCCCGTTGCCTCGGCGCGCTCACGGTCACGCTCACTGTTTGCGCGTGGGCGGACTGCGACGAGGTCTCCATGCTGGCGGTGTTCGCGTTCGCGTTCGTGTTCGCGTTCACCGTCGACGCTGCTATCGTCGACGTCGAGGAGCTCACGTGAGAGGAGGACGAGTTCAGCCAGTCGTGACGCATCGCCTCGTCGGGGGTCATGCGCTTCTTTGGATCCCACCTGTCGGAAAGGGAAACATGTTCTCGTTAGACACGTTCTCAAGCGTTAACCCTTTCGCTACGAGCGGTGGTTATAGTCACCCAACGACTGACTACGTACGAACGGTGACTACAGTCACCCCGTGAAGTTTCGCGAATAGAGTATTATCCCTTTCGGTACGAGCGCTCTTTCCACCGCGACACCCCTGCTGTACGAGGTGCTGTGCCAAAAACGAGCACATAGAACATGATCAGTCTTTCTTTGTGTAAAGACTTTCCTAACCTTATATAAGATCTATGCTTAATAAAACAATGCTTTTTTCCAAGTGTTGTTTGTAACTTTAATATTAAGGGATACTTATATAAAATTCTATCAATTACATCAATTATACTATTTGTGGCACGGATTGCCACACGGATGCCGGATATATCTGGCGCTTGCCCACACAGATCATCAGATGGACGCCGGATATATCCGGCACCCGTACCGAAAGGGTTATTGCATTATGCGATAATTTTTTAACCCTTTCCTTTCTACGGCCGATTACAGTTACGCTCTGCGTAAGATTCCGCGGTATCGAACGTACGACGGGCAGTTGCAATTGTTCCGTAAGTGCACACTTTTGGCATGACGGCTTATTCAGCAGGGAGTTGCACACCGAAGAATCCTCCCATAGCGAAAGGGTTAACACGTTAAATTCCGTGGGGGTCACCGGTGACCGGCAGTCAACTTGGCGATACCGCTGTTGGATTGTACAAATTCTAGGAACATGCGGAAAAATCTAGAGAAGGCCAAGTGTCTTGGGTAGGCTTGGGCTGCATCTCAAGCCTAACCCCTCTCTTTATGCGTACTTTGGTAAAAGGAAAAAATAAAAGAAAACCTAGTCTCGAGGGCGATACGAACGGCTATGGAAGCTCTCACCCGGAAAACGCAACGTCTTTGTTTTATTTCCCAAACCCATCCTTTCTACTTTAACCCTTTGTGCTCGAGAGATGACTGTTAGTCACCCAATGGTTTTGCACATTTTTAGACTTTAGTTAGTTTATTCATTAGGCCAGGTTCAGAGGTTAAATAATAGTCATATATGTAAATTTTAGTATATCACTTAACTAAACTAAATGACGTTCAATATAGGCAAATCTTAGTAAATATTTCGAATTTGAAAATTTTTAATTATAAAATAAGTATTGATAAACGATGACATAAATTTTCTAGATCATACAGCTGAACGTTTAAGGGATTAATAAATGTAACACATTGAACGATAGTGTTGTATATTCCATTCTTTTAAAAACTGCTGAGAATTACTGAAATTCATCGTGAACTTACTCGAGGCATCTGCTGACAAAGTTCACGAAAAGCGAGTCGGTGCAACGAAGGGCCATCGCAAGATTCTTGCTACCAGCCCACCTCTTCTTGCCCTTGCTGTTTGTCACGCATCGAGGACTTCCCTTCGGGTCTGAAAACGATCATTTCAAACGTCTCCGTTAATAAAATTACACACCAGCAACAATCAACATTTTCAACAAAAGATCCTTCCCTCGCTGCCACTATAATTCAACAGCTTTCTAATAATACACCATGCGAATAAGAAGAATATGTTTCACCCTCAACTGCATCAAAAAACTAGGGAGTGACCCCCATTAAATTATCAGAATACGCAAGGATTCCGAATTAAATTATTTAGATTTATGTTGTTCTATTCTCACTCTGCTATTAATAATAATTCTTTTTTTTTACTGAAATTTGGTTATATAGAGATATCACTAAACAATGAATTAGGCTTTTACAATTCTAATATTTTTCAATGAGACAGAAGTGAGGCTACCAGCGATTTCCTTAGAGATGGTGAATATTTTAGTCACCAAATTGAACTGATAGTTAAAAGTATCGAGTAAGTTTCCGTAGAGCTTACATACTCTGCTTTTTATCAAATCACTTACTTTCTTCAGGGAAATCACCTCACAGAGTTGTTATTTTAACATCTTCCGTGAATCGATCATATATAACTTAGGCTATTTCATCAAATCTCGATTTTCATCATTTCCCTGCGACATATATACGATATCGACTAAAAACGGTCATCTTCGTGCGGGAAAACGTTACAAAATTTACAGACTAAGCATGTAAAAGCCGATTAATAGGCTCCCGGTCGGTAAAGTGTTAACCCTCTATGGGTCGAATTTTTGTTTTAAATATAAAAAGAATTGATGAAACGTAAAGTCAACAATTGTAATCCTATACTATATGTAGATAAAAAAGAAATTTTCCAGTTTAACACGTTGAATGCCACGCCAGTTTTACAGGGTTTGCCCGTGACGCCACGATAAATTTTCTATTATACGATACATATACTGTTGAAATATTATTTACAATAAATAGTTATAGTGTACAACTATTTTTAGATGTTTTATACTTCATTAATTTCTTCAAATCATTACATTAACGATGGTTCAAATTATGTTTTTCTACCAATCTGAGCGCGCCGGTCACCAGTGACCCCCATGGCAGTCAACGTGTTAAATAATGTTACATTATAGAAAATTATATAATTAACCCCTTAACCTACAATGACGGGCATAGCCCGCGTACGATGATCGGGCCAAACTTAAATATAACGGGCATAGCCCGCATACGATTATCGGGCCAAACTTAAATATTACGGGCATAGTCCGCGTATGGTGATCGGGCCAGAAGTGAATATTACGTACAATATTTGATACGCAATTACAGCAATGTCCCGAACGCTGCGCGAGCTTGCATACGATTTCGGCTCAACATCTTCGAAACTAAATCGTAGGTTAAGGGGTTAATATGTATACGTCATTTCATGAAAAAAAAAACAAATTATTTGTTAAAACGTCAATAAATTAGCATGTGACCTGAAAGTTACACGGACCCATAGAGGGTTAAATAGGAATGCCAATTTCACGCTTTTCTGCTCACCGAAGAAAAGCCTGCGACGGGATGCATGATTAATAATGTGTTCCGGGGGCAGGCCAAGAACTTCCATGATGCATGCGAGCTGCTCAATTTCGTCCTCGCCCGGGAACAATGGGCAGCCGGTATAAAGTTCGGCGAGAATGCAGCCCAGGCTCCACATATCGATCGGCGTGCCGTACGGGAGGCCCAGAATCACTTCTGGGCTTCGATAAAACCTGGACTGAAGGTATGTGTATACACGCTGGTGGCTGTAACACGAGGATCCGAAATCTATCACCTTGATCGAGCTGCTTCCCCGTTGCTTCAGAAGCACGTTCTCCTGTAACGTACAGCGACGACGAATTAGAGAAACGGCGTTATACGGAAGGAGACCTCCTAGCGTCTGTTAACCCTTTGCGCTCGAAAGGCGACTCTCGATCTTCGAAAAAAAAATCCCATTGTAGAACGTTGAAATTACAAATTGCGAAAAATTAACTAGCACTGAAATTTATTCAGTTGGGATAAATAACACTGTAACTTTTAAATAATCTGGGATAAATAATAAATAAATATTTAAATAAAACGGATATTTGTGAAAGCATGTCATTTGATCACTGAGAATTGCCTCCCGAGTGCAAAGGGTTAACCCTCTGCATTCTTCGCTGTTAACATCACTGTTTACTTTGCCCATAGTAAGTTGGCTCGTTAATGCGTGGGCCAACGATGACCTACCAGCTTTTATTAGATAAACACTGACATTCTTTGGTTTTATAAAGAAGTAAAGTTGAAGAGAAAAACAAGTAGAATACAGAGAATTTGGTGAAATTTTAATTTTGAATTAGAGGCCAATGCGTTGTTCTACAGCTTTTATTAATTAAATAGTGATGTTCTATTGTTTCATAAAAAGAGTGAAGTTAAAGAGAAAAAGAAATAGAATGCAGAGAATTCGGTGAAATTTTTATTTTGAATTGGAGGCCAATGCGTTGGTCTACAGTTTTGATTAATTAAACAGTGATGTTCTTCTGTTTTATAAAGAAGTGAAGTTAAAGAAAAAAGGAAAAAGAATATAGAGAATTAGGTGAAATTTTTATTTTGTATTAGAGGCTAATGCGTTGATCTACAGCTTTTATTAAATAGACAGCGATGTTGTCTGATTTTATATAGGAGAAAAATGAAAGAGAAATAAGTGGAATATAAAGAGTTTGTTGAAATTAAAATTATTTTTTTCTTAGCGAAGATTGCAGCAACTTTTCTCGACTTAGAAACACTTACGGGTTTCAAATCGCAGTGAATGATCTTCTCTCGATACAGCAGTCGCAGGCAGCTAATTAACGAGTTGGCGAATCGTCGTATTAGGCTCAGGCTAAATCCCTTATAGTTATTCTTTTTGATTAGCTCGTACAAATTCAAACTGAAATGCAAATATAATGGATGTGAACACAGAACAATCTGCTTAAAACGGTACTTTTTTTTTCTCATAAATGTATGTCGAGAATTAAAACAAACTAATAACTTATAACAATAACAATAAACAAAATTTGTATTCATAAATGTATGTCGAGAATTATAACAAAACAATAACTTATAACAATAAAAACAAACAGAATTTGTATAACAATCAGAAAAGTATTAACCAAACTTTCGAACTTTTCTACACAATTCTTAACCCGATCTATATCTTTTCGAATTTTTAATAAAATCGTACGTATATAACTCTAGTACTGTAAAAAAAAAAACAACAACGCGACTAATCACGATATATGTGTTATACATTTACAAGTATTTGCTCCTGTTTTCTTAATCACATAATCTTCTACAATTTCCCGTTATTTGGTAAAACGTTAACACAAGCACGTTTTCCGGAAAGGAGCAGCCCTCTGTTCGCGAGGATTAAAGCAGAAGGCGAACGAAACACACGTTCCGTACCTCATTAACTCGAAAGTGATGCACAAGTGGTTTCTGAAGTAGAAGTATTCTAGCATGTGTATCACATTATGCGACGCGTTCACGTCCAAGTCTTTCTTCCTGAGGTGTTCCAAGATCTCCACTTCGACGAGCGCCTGATGATGGAATCTCTTTTTGTTCCTGCAAAAGAATGCCGGGTATATAACGTGCCGTCACTTTGAAACGGACATACAAAGAGCATGCACAGGGCGTTCCAAGAAAAGTGGCCAACACTTCAAATGCAAAATCCCTTTTGCATTCGAAAGGTGGCTAACCAAATGTCCACAAATACCGTTTTCAAAAATTTCTAAACGCAAAGCACTCAAGCTGAATAAATCAGAATTTGTTTAATTTGAATAAATAATACTGAAATTTTTAAATATGGTTATTTCCATTTGGAAATTTGTAAAATCGGTGTGTCGTTTGATTATTTAAAAGTCGCTTTTGCTTATGAAGTACTCGCAAATTTTGGTGTTAAGAAATTACGTGAAAAAGAAAACTCGTTCGGTTAATTTTTGCTGCCTGATGATTTATATATTTATATGTCAACAATATTAACACTATTCCTACCATGACCGGTCAAATGACCGTTTTTAACCCTTTGCGGACGGAGCAGTAAAGAAAATAGTTACGTCGCGCATTTGTATTATAAAAACTAAAGCTGTATTTAAATAAGTCTTTTATAAAATCTAACAAAATCATAAACAAACAAATTTAGGCCAACTTGACTTCTTAGGCTAGTATACCCATGCGTATCTTATACGTGTCGTTTACGACAGACAAACGCCAGCCGCGGATATATCCGACACTCGTCCGCAAAGGGTTAAAGCTTCGATTAGAATTTTACATATACAACGCAATCGAACCGCCTTTAAATTTTAGACTTTTCCTGAAATAAACCTATAATGCATTTTTCAATATTCACTTCTTTTTTTGTTGTTCAGTTTCTGAGAAAAATTTGTAGTCTGTCTTACGTGGGAACGTCGCGATAGGAATAGGTATACGTGAAGTGTCGGTAGGAATAGTGTTAATAAACACACGTCTCGCCAATTATTATCTTTTCATGCGACATAATATTTATATATACCCTCCTTACAATGTATTTCGATCTTCTATTGTACACCAATGAGGATTTACCCCATTTAATTATTTATCTATTTTTAATTGTTTAATAAATATTAAATATATAATTAAATATATAATATATAATAATAAATAATATTAAATAAATTGTGGCGTACACCACACAGAGGAAATACGGAGTGGAAGAAAAACGTACTTGTAGTACGTAATAAACGAATCGGATATAGTTTAACACTAGAACTACCAGAGCAGTCAAAATGACCAATTGGTGATTATTCATAGCAACCTTATAAGTTCATTATTGTAAAGCTTCCAAAATTTAATATAATTTTCTGCAAAAGACATAGATAAAAATTTGTTTCCTACGTATTCGGTATTTTTTCATGTGACTTTCAATTTCATCTCTTCCATGCAAATAAGTACACTTTAATTGTCGGTAGTTCTAGTGTTAAGGCCCGATGCAGCTCGGAAGAACTTTCTCCTCCCTCTCGTATTTCCCTCAACCCTTGAGGACGTCAACGAGGCATCAGGCCTGGAAAACGCGAATTGGGCAGGAGGATTCCTGGCTCAAGCGTCTGAGTAGAAGGATCAGCAAAATAAAGTAATATATTTATACGGAGAACCCAAAATAAATTTTATTTTTCCTAACGTCCTCACAAAATAAATAAATAAAAAAATAAATATTTAATATGACACCGCGATGGTATCTCGAATCCGTCGAATCGCTAGGCGGTACGATTTCGGCGTGATAATTCACTGAACACGAATCTTTTTCCTATCTTCGCGTGCCAAAGTTATGTCCCAATGCTTTGGAACACCCTGTATATGCATGCGCCGCGCAAAAGGAAGCGGAGGATAAGCGACGACAAAAGCGGCCGTGATCGCGAACGCGCATCCGTATGGTAATTTAAAGTGATTCATCGGAGGGAGCCGGCGATCAGACGTTCGCTCACCTGATGATCTTGATGGCGATGTACTGTCCCGTCTTGTGATCCAGCGCTCTGATCACCTGCCCGAAGCTTCCTTTCCCGATCACCTCCAGTATCTCGTATCTGAACAGAAAATTGTAAGCTTCTGATTAGACGTTTTGTTCGATCCGTGAAATTATACGACGAATCCTTTCTTTTCATATTCCCGACACTTTTTCATGGCTGCTAACCTCACTTCCTAAATTGTGTTCTAGCTTTGCTTTGGTTTACTTTGAAGCTGTGATTTGTTTGAAAATAGTTACTAGTACTGAAAAAAAGGTTGGATTTAATTCAAAATTTGTAATAAAGTTTGTCGATTAATTTTTACGGTATCTTGCGATTATGATTGCTTTTTTTAAACGAGTTCTAGCTTTTTTTAGTTCAAAAGCAACGACGTTTTGTTGATGGTTATTTTTACTGGAAAAGATTACATGTACACAATATTTGTTTAATCGTAATGATATTTTTTACAAATATGATTGATTGTTACAATATACTCTAGCTTTACTTCAATTTATTTACTTTAAAAACTATGAATTTGGTAACAGCAATGGTTACCAAAAATTATGTAATAATGATAACAGATTTACCAACAAAAAAATTTTCGAAACATTTAAAAATGATTAAAACCTTTTTTAACGGAACACTATAATATCTATCTATTAAGAAAAACTGAAATTGAAAAAGAAATTAAGTACCTACATAAAAATTTTCTCACGATCAGCGTTTCCCTACCAATAGGTCACGATATTCTTTTTAAACAGTTGCGGAATTTATATATAGTTACAAATTTCAAATATATGTTAAATAAATAAGATAATTAACTGTTAAGTCAAACTGATATTCTGAAACTATTATTTTCAATTAAAAAATTTTATTTCATTCAAAAGCTTTTTATACGAAAAGAGGGGGGGCAAGAAAATCGCAGCTCGTTTGGTTATTATAAAAGGGGTTCACAGACCTCAAAACAAAAAACGTTAAGAAACGCTGTTCATGATCATTCATCTTGTACAATCTCAGATACAGTTTTCAGTCGACGTTCCCATAAGAGCATGTTTCGTGCTGCCTGCGAAATCACTGAACCCTGTAAATCCGATTCTTTCAAGCAACGTATCTCGTTTCTCGCAAAATAATTGCCTCCCGATACTCTACTTGCGATTAACGAGCTGAAAGCAACGTGAACGCGATGGCGTGCTACGGGAATGACTTGAGAAGCGATATTTACCGTTTCAGATGAATCGTCTTAAGCTTTTCTCTTCGCTTTGAGGTATTATCTTGCAATTTACAACATAATGTTGATTGTGCAACCTTGAACGTACACACAATGATTAAGTGAACATTACGACACTAGTATCCGAACGTCCATGAACTTCGACGGATCTATAGTTAGTTAGTTTGAAATTTGTGTATGGACATCGAAAAAAAATAAATTCAATTAATTTACGCGAATGAAACGTGCCGTTTTTTTTTAATCCTTTTCCCTTCGTCTCGATTAAATTAATAATAAATGTTCCTGTTCATTATTGAAATGATTTGTTCTCCTGCATATGGATGTATTAGTGATTTAAATATAGCGCGAGCAATTAAATATGCAAAAACGCTGAATTATTTAATTTCAATCTAAAAATTCTTACTAGTTAACGAGTTAATATTATAATCAGATCTACGTAATCCAATTAATTCGACGTCCAACGAGGTTCGACGAGAAGTCATGTAGCTCTTGAATAAAGCCAGGGTGAAAGTGGAAAAGTTGCGTTAACACTAGATTTACGAATATTTCTTGTATATCTATCTCTAATATACATATACTAAGAAATAGGTATACGTAGTAAAGAATTTGAAATTGTAGAGCTGAGGGGAAACAGCTTAGGGTATATTTGTATTGCTCTATAAATAAAAAACAACAAAAATTGCTAGGAGTAATAGCAGTTGTTTTTGTAAATTTTGCTCACGAAGCTCAAAACTCGTCAAATTGACGGGTTCCATAAACCTAGTGTTAACACTTAGCCAATCGAATGGGCAGATCTCCCATTTTTTCTTTAACAAAGTGCTGTCATTGATTCTATTTACTTTTGTTGTTAGTTCGTCTTGAGCTAGTGCTGAATTTATTAAAAATTGTGCTTTGGGAAAGGAGAAAATGCATTTTATGAACTGAAAACAACACTAGTTCAAGACTGTAAGAGATATAACAATGCCGTTATCTGTTAGACAGCAGAAGACACAAGTACAGTTACATGTCACACACATACGGAGAGAATATATATTCACCTTACATACAATATAGTATTGTGACCAAGAGCCAAAAAGTAAAGAACAAAATTATTATAAAATTGTTCAAATTTATTGTAAAAGTTTCCCAAATAGCTTAACCCTCTATGGATCCATGTAACTTTCAGTTCACATGCTAATTTATTGACATTTTAACAAATAATTTCAGTTCTTTTCACGAGCTGTCGTATACATATTAATTCTATAATGTTCTATAATGTAAAATTGTTTAAATAGGAAAAACTTTTTTCATCTGCATATATAGGATTATAATTGTTGATTTTCCGTTCCATCAATTCTTTATATTTAACACATTCGTCGCTCAGTGTGATTCGACTGAGTTTTTCGCTGGTCCCAAACCCGATTGCATAGAAAATTGGGGTAAAAAAATATAAAAACAGCAAAAATTTTAACTGTTTACTTTCATTTTATGTATTTTATATTTATATATATTATACTTCAATGCTTATTCCATTGAATTCCTTTTAAAATTCCAATTTAAAATCCTATTTAACTTTGAAAAAAAGAGCGTCACCCAAATATGGGCGACGTGGCGACGAACGTGTTAAGACAAAAATTCGGCCCATTGAGGGTTAACAAAGACTACCTCATAACAAAAGTAAATAGAATCAGTGGCGAGGAAAAAAATGGAAGATCTCCCCATTCGGTCGGCTAAGTGTTAAAAAGCAATAATGCTTTGATCTCGATAGAACGGCAACTGCACACAAAACCCGTTAAACGTTTATCGCCTGCGATTACGGTTATAATCGCGACGTTAACGGGAAACCGTGAAATCGACGCAAGAGTAAAACGTGTTCGTTAGGTGTTGAAGCTATTAAAAGGAAAGTTTCTAAGAGAAAGAGTGAAACGGCGACGGAGAGAAGAAAAAAACGAAGAAGAAGGTGGGAAGGAAAAACACACGCACCTGTACGAGATATGATCGTGGAAGACCTTGTTGTAACTACCGTTCTCGTCGTCGTATCCACCGTTCTGGGACGACCCTTCTTCACCGTGAATTTTCGTCGCCGACAAACCGAGGTACCAGATCTCCGAGTACTTCTCGATCTCGGCCCGCTCGAACTCTGTAAGCCTCGAACCATAATACTTGAGAGCTTCTTGAGCTGTCATTGGCAATCTCCCGGCTGTAACGCAAATGTTGCAAATTTAGCACTTTTCTTTTGTTCGTTTAAATATCATTAGTATTGTGAATATTATAGCAATCAAAGATGAAATAGACGTTGTAATTAACCCTTTCACTTCGGCTGTCCAGCCCGCCGAAGTATCGTCACTGAACGGAAGCACGAGACAGAAATATGCATAGTGCACGCGGTTTCTGTATATACGTTTTTCAAAGTCTTAAATAACAACTGTGCTGAATAAAAGAATCATTGCTCTAATCTAACAAGTATATTTACAATTTTAAAGATGAAAAGACTTATAAAATTATTAAAATACAAAGTACATTTGGATGCCGCCTATAAGCGGCGCTCGAAGCGAAAGGGTTAATATTGTACTGGAAACATTGTTTTTACAGTATTATTGTAATTGTGTTATAAATAACAATATTACAAATATTATGGTAATGTAAGATAAGATTGATGTAATTAAATGATTTATCAGGATATCGTACTACACAGATTTTACTGTTACAAATGCATAAAGAAGACGTTTATCGATTGACGGAAGTAACATTAACCCGCTTTTTGAAAATTGCACTTGGATCACTGAAGAAACGAAAAGGTTTACATATTAACATTAATTTCTTAAAATACGATACAATTGCTACTATTTTAATTTTCAAATAGAATTTCTATTTGTAACTACACTGCGAATTTTTATGCAAGTATGAGAAATTTGAACATACCAAATTCTTCATGTAATTTCTTCATGTAATGTTTGCATTGTGATGTTCAAAGAATGAAAGAACTCTCTATGCAGATTCCACTTCTTTAATTACGAATTTGCATAAAAATCCGCGGTCTATTTATAAATCATACACCTTAAAGTGCCTGAAAGGGAATGTAAAAATATTTCCCGTGTAAAATTACAATTTGCTTGTACCCCTTATTAAAAGAACAGTGTCAAGGTCTTCATCGTAAAAAAAAAGGAAAAAGAAAATTATTCAGGTAACGTAATCGTTGCGATTCATGTAAATCATGCACTCCATTGACTTTACCGATACAATGAACAGGATATATCGTTCTGATCTTCTCAAGAACAACAGAGAGAACAACACGCTCGTGTATCATTTATTATTCGCTCTCAGGCACCCCTCACTCCCTGATACCGGCAGCGTTTCAATTTTATGCAAATGCGAAATTATACGTACGATATACGTCGTGAGATGTGGCGTTGATAGGCTCGTGTATCGGCATGTTGTTATGGATGTTGTTGGTGGTAGAGTTCGTGGTCGTATTGTTGTTGTCCGACTTGTCCACCCGTGTAGGTTTGGGGTGAAAGAATGACAGTAATTTCTGAAACAAAGGAACATAAAGCTTGTGAGAATCTCTGGTAAAATACAGGCTACATTGCATAACGTTTTCAGCACCAAGCGTACTTATTGTAATAACTATCGTATCAGATTTCTCAGAAAATCGGTATGGACTTTTGAATAAATAAATAACAAGCGAACCTTGTATTTTAGTATAATTATTTTTATATTGAATATTTATTAAAAGTTAGAAATATTTATATATTTTACGATACATTATTTATACCATTAATGGATATAACATCAATGAGAGCAATAACAAGAATAATATTAATTCTTTGTAATAGGTAAATTCTCATTATTATTATTAAATAATTATATATCATAATTAATATTATAATAAATAGCAATAACGATATTAATTATTTGTAACAGGTAAATTCTCATTATTATTATTATTAAATAATTATATATCACAATTGATATTATGATAAATAGCAATAACAATAATAATATTAATTCTGTTTCATTATTATTATTAAATAATTATATACCACTATTAATATTATTTACTGTTATAATTTTAGCAATTTTAATGTTCGACAGGAATGTTATAAATATCTTTCCACCCCGCTTTTATCTCATTATAATAATCCCTGGTCATCGAAATTTAAACGATTCAAATTTCACATTTTTCCAGAAAATTTATCAACTTTAACGCACTATTTTCTATTGGTATACAATTTCTTACTCGAAACTGAATAACCAAACATCGAAGCAAAGTTGTGCGTTACAATTACAGGCATTAGTCGATAAGAGAGATTTGTCGTTAAAATCCATTCTCAACGACAGCCCGACCGCCATAATTCACTTTCTGAAACAGTAGCGGGAACGAAGAACTTTTCCATCGTCCCGGCGACAGAAACACGTTTTTCCACGTCGGCCCGTTCGCAACTTTCAAATTTATTTATCCAGGCTGGACAAAGAAGGCCGCGTTTTCGTCGCAGTATTTTACAATCGCCGAGTTTCTCGAGGGAAAGTGGGGTAACGGGGTGGCTGCAATAAATCCCGCCTGTGAACGTCGTCGGCAACGAGGATCACGTCGGTGATTACGTTCCGCGGCTATACCACGTACCCGTGATCGTAATACAATATTCGCGTACGGACACGTTGAATAATTCCGTGAAGTCGCTCAAAGAAACTTCCTTCCTCAAAGAAAACACGGGTTATTCGTCTTAACACATTGTATGCCGGCCCCGCGAAAACGCGGGTTTGGAAGTCTGTTGCTTTAGCGCCGGGTTTACGATAATACAACATTCTTTTGTTTGGCGATTTGTTTGTTTCTATTTTTCGTTATCGTTAAATTGCATATAATGAATATGCAAACCAATTTTAGTGTTTTACAATAATGTATAAAATTTTAAATATTTTCTTCACCTACAGTTTTAAATGCCTCAGATGCCACCGGCATACAATGTGTTAACACATTGGCAGCCGGATCCGCGAAAACGCGGGTTTTTGAGTCTGTCGCTTGAGCGCTAACCCCGCGAACGTTCGATTTTGATTATATTTTTAATTACCGTCAAATTGTATATGACGACCATGCAAATAAAATGTATTATTTTACGAAACTATATAATGTTTTTAACACTTCGACTGCGGGCAACGTACTTTTACGTTTTTCGCAGTCTGTCACTGGAGCCGTGGGTCACGTAAAAATACGTATTTAGTAGATTTGTGGTGGATAGCGGGTATTTGTATAATTACATTGAAATTATATACAATTTCACGCATACATATCATGTGTGTGGGATATATGTGTGTTGTTCTATTGCTAGATAGCAACGCTTCGCATTCTTTTTTCTCACAAATTTACTGAATGACCAAAATCCAGCGCGATTCACAAGAAAACGCCCGTTGCACGCGTAAGTTGGCGGTGAAATATACCCGCAGTCCAAGTGTTAATATATTTTTCGGCTATTCAGTGATCAGAAACAAGCAAATAAGGCCGGCGTTCGGGGTTTAAGTGTGACCGATACGTTGCCGGCGCTCAGGCTTTAACCCTTTTGCTACCAGGGCCTCAGGAGACAACTCGTCACCACAGCCCAGACGTTTTATTATTTAAATATCATATCAATTGTCATTAATTTTTGTGAGATGTATTTATAACGTTCTAAGTGAAATTAGCAATTTTACACACCAACCCACATGACACGTGACACTGTGTATAACATATTTCTTACTTCTTTGTTACTGTGTGTAACATATTTCTGATGCCTGGCTCAGGTAAGAAAATCGGGTCGTCACATATATGTGATGTTGGTAGCGAAAGGGTTAAATGTATCTTAAGTCGCTGGTTGTCAATGTGTTAACCACTTTCGCGCTTTTCCGATTTTCTGTCGAGAAAAACTCAGCGCACTCACAATTTGCAGAAAGGCGTTCAACCTTTCAAATTTCAACCTATTATATATTTCATAAAATAATAAGTTATAAATTAAAAATATGAAAAACTTGAAGAACAAATAATATTTCGACACATAATCGAAAGAGCGCGATCGCGCTCCTTGGCGAATCTTCTGCGTTTATGTAGGTAAACCGTTTTTGGGTGAGTTACTGCATTTTAATGGTAAAGGATTCGATAAGGGATAAGGGAAAAGGAGGTTTGCAAAACTTAGGAAAATACACTTTGAATAAGGTAGATAAAGATAATCTTTATGAATTATACTAACAGATAATACTAAACTATCTTTCTTTGTTGCATAGATACCAAAAATACTTCGTATGTGATTTAAATAATAGATATTAACCCTTTGCACTCCGTTGTCCGTTGTTTGTTGGGGAATCAACTTAACCCTGTACAACCTTTTCAGAGATGTATGTTTCTGTGAAGTTTTCTGCTAAAATGGCACAAGATATCAAATCAAAATATGGTACAGTTACCAAGATATATAAAAAAAAAAATAGTGATTTTGAGAAACCGAGAGTATGTCCATCCAATACGTCCGAGATGACGCGGAGTGCAAAGGGTTAAGGGACAAAGTAATTTTTTTGTATTCGTTATATAATAAATAAGTGAACAGTACAAAAGAAAGTAAGATGATCTGTTTTTAGATACCATAAACCATATTTCTTTTGTTCTTTCTTTTTTTAGAAACAAATGTATGTTTGTTCTACATAAATTATAAGAAGGATATAAAATTTGATATTAATTTTTTAACGTATTCAAAACACTGTTGAAAATCTTTTTTCTTTGGTTTATTTTCCTGAGAAAATTCCCGGTAGACGTACAAATAGGCAGGTCATTCTCTTTCTCGTAAAATGAAATTATCTTTCCCATTCAAATCAGCTCATAAACCACATACCTAACCTTTAACGACCACTAAAGCTTACATTTCTCAAATAAAAACTGAACAAGCTCCTTTCTCTTCCCATTTCACTTCTGGTTTACTCAAATACCACCGACAAGCTAACTTAAAATCCAAATTCTTAATAAAATTGAAAAAAAAGAAAAACACATTAAACAGAAATTTTGAATAACGACGAATTTACTTGGATTCTAAACTACTCGAAATAAAATATACTTCGTGAGAAATAACGAAAACCTCTTCATTATAGTAATTTAAAAAACAAAGAATTCAGTATTCGTACTAATTTATTAAAATAACCATGCTATTAAATAAAATAACAGAATATTAATCACATGTAATTATTTAGAATATCTACACTCTTTCAAGGCGACTGTAGTAATTTTTAACTGTACTTACATGAAATAAAATCAACTTTCAAAAGAAAAATATTAATCATCCGATAATCGGCTCTAAAGTATAAGAAACAGGCACGAAAAACATACACATATTCAAAAACACTGGACATTGACCTTCCACATTAATTTGAGTTTATAGAAAATTATGTTTCCTATTTACAAAAAAAAAAAGAAGAAAAAGTCTTATTAATTTTTAATAAAAACACAAAAAAGCTATTACCAATTCCGTCTCATCTTCTATCCTTTTAGTTTCAACTTAAGCAACGATTTTTGCACAAATTAAAAATGCTTTCTAACGAAATCAGGGGCTAAAGAAAACCCGATGACCGCGACAAGGTGAAAAAAAAAAGTTCGATCCATCAGATAATTTGCTCTAAAACAGAACGAGCGAGCACGAAGGATGGGCACACAGACGAGAAACGTTGGATATATTGACCCTCGACGGTGCGATGGGGTTCAACGGGTTTAACGACACCGGGAGAAACGAGCCGACAATTATGTCTCCTCTTTCAGGCATTAAAGCGTTTCGTTTGCGAAGCGTCGCCTTTCCGTATGGCCAAGGGCAGTCACCGGTCGCCTGTGCCGTTTGAATGATAATCAGTCGCTTCTGTCGCGTTCGTGCTCCGTTCTATGTTGTGATAACCTGCTGGCGCGCGTTTGTTTGGGAGTCGCACGACCTACGACGACGTCCATTAATTTTCTCTGCTCGTTTCTCCCTCTTGGGATTACACGACTTGTGATTCTTTTTCTTTTTTATTACGCTGTTAACCCTTTGCACTCGAATTTAATATGACCATGAATTACCGCCAACTCGGAATTTATTGTTTTATTCGATCGAAACAAAACTTTTCCAATACGTACGTTATTAGCATACTTAGTTGTAACGTTTCATGAGTATAATTAAAAATGTTGGAAATTCGTATCCTAACGAATAAACAAAAATCAATCGCCTCGAAGAAATATTTATGTAAGGTCGAGCTATCGGCTGAGAAGGTTCCGAGAACGGGTCAAGTGGTTTTCCTTACCACGCTGTGCGTAAGAATTAGAGTACCCTAACGAACTGTGTCCTTTAGCCTTTTTCTATTCATTCGAGTCTTGCCTCTCGCTGTGTAGAGATCAGGTTTAGAAAGCGATATACCTTCCCTTAGAAATAAAGTCTAGTAAAATCTTAAGTGAACAGTTATCATTATTTTATTCCTTTCAATCCATAATCTCCAATAAAAAAAAATGAAAATTCCACGGTAAAACTTGTGATGTCGCATACGCTGAGACATACGAGTGCAAAGGGTTAAACCCCAGATGGGATTATTAACAAAATTACGAATACGATGTTATTCATATGCAGTAGCTCCAAAAAGTATTGGTACAACACCATATTTTTTTTTTTATTTTATAGTTTCAAGGAACTCTCGTGAGAGTTATATAACTGTACACGAAGTGATTACAAATGGTATGAGTAATTTAAATTTAGAGATTACACTTACATAAGTACACGTTACAATATTTGGTTCTGAAAGAAAGGATATCGTGTACAGAGTGAGATACAACTTATATTTGTAGGAATGCGATCGAGTGGATGCGAGTTTGGAAAAGTCGGAAGAGTATTTGAGTTGGGCGATTATCGTGCAAACGCAGAATGTTTGGGCTCGAATGTTTCTAAGGCGTGAAAGATGAGAACTTGAGAAAACAGTGCGACTGAGAAATTCTGGGTGGTCGTGACCGAATGCGTAGAGTGAGAAAGGTTGACAATTAGAATGAAAGGAAACGAGTATTTGGAAGAATATATGACGGGGAAAATGCGAGCGCGTGGCAGAAAGTATTGGACGAAAGGTTTTGATTGTGAACGTAGAAAGAGTGTTGAAGTTGCTAAGTTGTAAAGTCGTTAAAGTTGTTTTTGTTAAATTGTTTTAAATATACTTTTATTAATACTTTAATTGCTTCACTTTTATCTTTCACACCTGAATTCTATCTTCCGTTTTACAAAAATCATTTTATAGAATTTTCCTATATATTCATAAAGCCTTTCGGTACATGTAAACTCATTTAACCCTAAAATTCCGATTCCAATAAAAGTTTTTAATAAAACTTTTTGAGTATGTAGAATATAATTAATATAAGTATGGATTAATTACTTCTTTTATCTGAATGCCATTTTAAGGGGCTTAAACCAACGTTAAAAGTTTCAGTGCTTTTTTTCGTTTCCTTTAAACATTTGTAATGATGTGTAATAAAAAAAAAAAAATCGTTTCAGATAAAAAATTCAGACCAAGGGTTCAAAGAAAATAAATTAATTAATTAATAAGAAATAACGGTATAAATAAAATTTGTATCCTATGCTAATCAATAAATCTCTAGTGTTCTATCATAACGGCAATAAAAATGAATAGATAAACAATATTTGAGAACCATAAAATTATGTTTTACATTGTCCTACCGTACATATATAAGTAACTTAATACATGTATAAATAATAAATATATATATATATGTAAATTAATCCATATATAAGTAACTTAATACATGTATAAATAATAAATATATATATATGTAAATTAATCCATATATAAGTAACTTAATACATGTATAAATAATAAATATTAAATATTATAAATATAATAAATATATACATGCAGATTAATCCATATATAAGTAAGAAATAAGTAACATTCAGTACATCTTTAAATGCCTAATTAAGACTAAACTTATAGAAGTAAACGATGACTTTTAACACAGTTACATATGATTAGTAACAAGATATCGTAAGGTTTACCTAAACAGGTATCTATCATATTAGGAGGCGAAAATCCCCGATTACGAAGTTTCAGAATCATGTCACTTCTTTCACATTCGTATATCAGATACTGCTGTATCACGTGTTGCAGAACACCATACAAAACACGGGCCTCGCCTCTTCTCGGGGCGAGTTACGAGCTCGTGAAACGCGATCGATCGAGACACCACCCGCCTGGGAACCGAATTCGCGCGTTCCTCTTGCACTCGCCGAAGGAACGCGTGGGTTTCGACGAGATTTTATAATTTATGAGCTCGGGGGCCGTGATGGATCACGTAGGATCGCGTTATCGGGGCTGTGAATGGGAGGAGGAGATTCAGAGAGGATTTGGAGTGCTACGATTACGCTCAGGAAGAGCACGGGTTATTAATTATGCGAATCGTTTGTGGATTAATTCCTTTGAAAGCGTTATCGAGAGAGAGCGATGGCGAGAATCGAAGAATGGCTCGGAGAGGATGCTGAAAGGAACACTTTTTGGTGATTCGAGGGACCGTTTTTTGATTTTCGTTGGGTGGAAAAGGGGTAACAGAGAGCAGAGATGGAAATGTGACAGAACAGTGTGTTTCATGTTAGAGGATTGTTATTAGTGAAATTATATAAAGAATTGAAATCTGTTAATTAAATTTTTATATAAGGAATAAGCAAGGTGAGAAAATAAGGAGGATGTAAAGGAACGGAACTCTCTTGTAATCCCATTGGAAAAACAATAAAGTTATCTATCTATCTATCTATAAAGAATTGAAATCTCGGTTACGAGGACATTTGGTCAGGGTTAAAATGTCCATTTTCGAGAAACTGGGTAGTTAAGTTGGAACTTGTAAGAAAATTGTTCTGATCAATTATTAACCCTTTGAGTATTGAATTATTTGAAGATTTTTATGCCCATGGGACGGATTTACTTTGTCCTAATACGGATTAATATGTAAAAGTAATACATTTCATTTGGAATATATTTATATTGGTGATACAAATATATTTTTGAAACAGTATTTTAGTTACAAAATATAAATAAATATGTAAATGAAACAAAATAGAAATATTTATATAGAACAAGAACCAACTTAAAGTCTAATCATTTTGCAAACATCAACGCCTGCTTCTTAAATTCAGATGACGAGTCATACTCGTCCATCGTAACTTTGGAGTCGTTTTTTACCGTCCATCATTTACTTGTGATATTTAAAGTGAAAAACATGTCAGTAGATAAAGTGCATTTACGACACTGCATTTTGTATGAATTCCAAAAAGGAAGCAACGTATCGGTTGCATGTAAAAATTTATGTGCGGTATTTGGAAAAGATATTGTAAATGTTCGTACTTGTCAAAGATGGTTTAGCAAATTTCGTTCCGGGGATCTGAGCCTCCAAGAAAGTGATCGATCTGAACGACCATCCAAGATCGATAATGATGTTTTGCGATCCATGTTGGAAAATAATCCACACTTAACAAGTCGAGAAATTGCAGAAGAGTTTGGCATTCGTCATACAACTGTTGGACATCACGTTAAATCTGTTGGGTTTGTGTTAAAGCAAAGTGTTTGGGTTCCACATGAATTAACGGAAACGGAAAATACGACAAAACTTTCCTTCCAACCCAATATTAGAGACACTAAGGAGCAATGAAAGCTGATTTGGGAAATTCATCGAGAACTTTGAGTACTTCGATTATTTAAAGAACAATTCATTAATCATGTGAATTGTTCGCGCATAATTAGTTTGAAACTGTAACGTATACATTGTGTTACATACAAATTTTTCGTTACAGATTCTAGATACGTAGTTTCGATTATCCTGAAAAGTAATGAATGCGCCATGTATGCTATTCTCCCATCTTCTCCAGTTCATTTCCGTAAAATTCGTCCGCCATCGGCTAAATTGGCATTCAAAAACAGTCGAGTGTCAAACCGCTAATTACTTCCTCGTGAACACGTTAATTGTTGCCAAGGCTGTTGCAGAAATTTTGCAAGGTTTCGCGCAAGGTTAACAACTGCATTGACAAATGATGCTATAAATAGTAACACCGGATACGTGGAATAAAATTGATTCGCTTTTGCATGAAGAAATTACACCTTCCTTACTGTATGCATACAGCGCATAATTAATTACCCTTGCTATTATTATCTTCAGACTCTAAGGAGGACTTTTATAAATGCTTTTAGAAAGATATTGGGCCTCTCAAATTAAAACATTCTATCTAACATTTCGAAAAATTTGCGAACTACTGAAGTTTAATTACTTTATAAATTAGTAACATCACTTGAAAAACAGAAAATATTTCACAGTGTACCAAAATTGTAAACTTAATGTTCTCTATAAGTTGCAATTAACTCCTTGGCTACTATGGGTGCATATAAGAGCTCTGAATGTTTTATCTATAATTATTCCCACAATACAAAGAAATAAATAATATTGTTTTAATATAGTGAAATACAGTTTTTTGATTATTGAAATATATTTTCATAAAAACTCATCTGTACCTAAAATTTTACCGTTCTCGGCAGACATTGTAAATAAATTCCTACCCGTGTAGTATGACCAGTAAGTTTCAAAGTCTGCTGTAGCCAAAGGGTTAACGCGTTGTTTCGCTTATTTTCCTTTCTTTCCAATCCCTCAACAATATGTAAAAATTGTCTTGAATAAACTTTCTTTAAAATAAAATTTTACTTTTTCTTTCTAAACTTCAATTTTAATGTTTGAGTCAAATTGACTCTTTTCAGGCAAAATAGGTATATACCCAACGTCCGCCAATCTAGTGTTAAGAAATGAAAAAAAAATAGAAAACGTAAGGTGAAACATTTCACCTTAAAAGGGCAGGGTAAGATAACAGTTAACATGTTGATTAAAGCGACATTTAAATGAACAATTACCGTTGGGTAAATGAAAAGAATACAAAGGTTCGAAAGTGTATCCCGTCTTCCATGAATCGTAAACGCATGTTCATAGAAGTACGAGAAAGTTTCGTCTTCGTCTACTTGTAGATTGGATCTCACAAACTTCGTTCCTTGCAACTGGTTCATTGGAGTAACATGTAATCGGAGGATCGTTCGCTTTGAAGGCTGCACTACCAATTAAGCTGAACCGAACCGAGCTCGGTTCAAAAGATAATATCGAGATGTCTTCCCGTGTACATCGACTACTGAGCCCGATGAGAGCTATGAATGAAACATAAATCAAAGTGAAATGAGATGTAGATCATCGGACGAGCAAGAGAGCTTTTACTTCTTACTTCTGAAAACGTCAGAAAGTATCCGTTGCAAGAACAAACAAAGCTACTTCTTCGTTCGAGCTACTGGTCTCATAATCGAGCCTTCTAAGTAGTTTATGATTTGTAAGCAATTAATTGCGGTAATGTATACGTACTATTATTATTGTTTTTATTTTTAAATACTATTACAAATATTTATAAATATTTTTAAATACTATTACTAATATTTATAAATATTTTTAAATGCTATTACTAATATTTATAAATATTTTTAAATGCTATTACTAATATTTATAAAATTTTATAAATATTTTTAAATACTGTTACTAATATTTATAAATATTTTTAAATACTGTTACTAATATTTATAAATATTTTTAAATGCTATACTGACGCCAGTTAAGTCACGCTGAATGAAATAATTTCCTATTTATTGATAGTATATAGATTTTTGCAGTGTGCGTTAACTAGCTGACCTTACGGGTTGCCAAAAGTGTATAAAATATTAAAACGTGGCCATGGTTTTATGGGTTCCAAGAATTATTTGGAAACTATATTAAATATTCAATCGTTCTAGCGTTTAAAGCAAATTCAAATAAGCAGCTTCTTAGCTACTTATTATCCTTACATTTTAACACTTTACCAACCGCTAGTGGTTCAACATACATACTTCCGACTGGCTCATTTTGGCGTGGATGCATCGCTAATGATCTTATTATTAAATAATATTTTCTTCGCGTAATTAATAGTTTAATGTGATATCGCTTTGAAACGTGTTACCTTCGTATAAAGGAACATTATAAAATTGACAAACGAAATGTGCAAAAAGCCGATTAATAGGTTAAGTTACCTAAAATTGTGCGTCGACCCTGTTCCACTCACGAATCGATCACATGCAGTTGCTTTATCTACTTTTTCGTCGCGTTGGACGGACGATAATTGAACGTGCGCGCGTTCAACCCAGAAGAACGATTCGCCGCCAATTGATTAGGGTTAACGACGATCAAGAGCGGACAAATGTTGGCATAAATTTCTATCAAAGGGTCACAGGACCGTGTGTAACGACCATCGTCAAGAACCGTCTCTCTCCCCGTGCCCGACTTGAATATTCACTTTCCCATCCACGGAACCAACCGGTCTCCCTCTTTACGATTCTTTACGATATTTTGATGGAATTCAGGCGGTTAGGTATGGGAGAAAAGAAAAAGAAACGGGCACATAATTTTAATTTCTGAGATGCTTCGAGGCAATTTAAGGGAATTCGAGCGGCTCGATTAGGCCTGTCTCTCGGCGTTTCCTCGTTTACGCTAATAGGAAGCGACTACTGGTGGTCATTGGCCCAAGAGTTACCGGTTTAGATAAGCAACTGGCTGACGGCCGCCAGCATAAAATTTTCGAACGGTTGCCTCGTTTTAGGCGTTTAATCTTTGGGCGTGGCGTTTAACACTAGATTTAGTACTAACCTTGGGACTAAACACGGCTACAAATATAATCGGTGTATTGCTAGAAATTCTGTAGAAATGTCACATGTGTGTGTGAACGCAATTTTAAATTAATAGATCTAATATATGCCAGAAGGCATTGCAGTAGCAAAAAGCAAGAGTGCAACGAGACAACGATAAGAAAAATTTAGAAGCCAAAAAATAGTAGAATACAAAGGAACATCGTGGCATACAGAAATAAGGATCATCATAAAGTTACATATAAAAGTGTTACAATAATCATTTAACAATCTACAAATTTACTTTTCTTTACCACTTATTTCGAATACATTATTTACACCAAATATTTTTGTATTCGTCATTCATCCCTCTAATAAATTCGTATATCTCTAACAGTAGTGCAGTGTAGTGTGTGTATATATGTATGTATTTCTTTATTGGTTTCTATATAGGAATACAAAACTTCCGTTTTATGTACGTCTCTTTAACTTATATTTAACTTACACCTATCCCATTCATACTATTCATCACACTATCCCACTCACTTTCCCTACCTACTTATAATTACTCTTTCTCTATTTCCTTTCCCTATATTAATTCACTTATACCACTACCGATGCCCAATAATAATACTAACGATCATAATAATAATAATAATAATAATAAAAGTATTACAACTATCAACATACGTACACTCACACATACAAAAAGCAGTCATCCTCAACACAACGACAATAGCAAGAAAATTCCTACAATAAAAACACTGGCATGAACTTGGTGCAGCCCGTTCATGCTGGTCACAAGCCAGAGAGAGAATCCTCTGAGAGGCCACTAGAATAATAATAATAATAATAATAATACATAACCATAATAATTACAATAACAATAATAATAACGTTAACCTAAGAGGGATCGTAATCGTAATAGCCATAGACCACATAACACCTCATCATCCCTATGGTCTATAACTGGTTACTTCCCTTATTGCCACTCTTTTCCTTCCTTATTCTATTGTTTCTCTGTTCCCTTTCATTAACAGTAGCGTAGTGCAGTGCAGTAACTGTTTTTTTTTTTCGAAAATTCGCTCATCGAAAACGGAAGGAAAAATCTTCTCTTACATATGGATGTTTTTACTTCCGTCCCTGTTCGACGCATCGTGCGACGCGTTTCGCGCACACCCTCGACCTTCTCTTCGTGTAATGAAAAATTATTATCGGTCGACGATCGCCGTGACTCGTGCCGCTGCGTCGGCATAAATAAAAATGAAAAGCAGCCGGGTGGAATAACCGAGAGACGAGCACGGCCTCACCAGGTCGCTGCTCGTATAAATTGTAATCGTCCGCTCCTCTCCCCGTCCACCTCTCCCGTTCCCTTTCTACCCCCGACGACTTTTTTCGTTTTTCTCTCTTTTCGGTTGCCTCTCGGCCCGGACCTCGGTCAGGCGACAGCGAACCGCTCGGAAGCATAAATAAAACGCGGGGATTCACGAGGCGGCCAAGATTCACGCGGCGACCTATACCGCAAGCCAAATCCGCTTGACCCTCTCTCTTTGCCGGTTCAAAAATCGAAGATATCGGGAGGACCTTGTTTTCACCTGGCAAACAGGAACGTTCTGCTTCTTTGCGCTTTAAATATAGATATTTTGTGGAATGTCTGAGAAAAGTATGGTAGGAATGCGATCGAGCGGATGCGAGTTTGGGAAAGTCTGAAGAGTACTTGAGTTGGGCGATTGTCGTGCGAACGCAGAATGTTTGGGCTCGAATGTTTCTAAGGCGTGAAAGATGAGAACTTTGGAAAACAGCGTGACTGAGAAATTCTGGGTGGTCGTGACCGAATGCGTAGAGTGAGAAAGGTTGACAATTAGAATGAAAGGAAACGAGTGTTTGGAAGAATATATTGGGGAAAATGCGAGCGCGAGGCAGAAAGCTTTTGACTAACGTAGCAGAAAGTATTGGACGGTGAAGACAGAAAGGTTTGGTTGTGAACGTAGAAAGAGTGTTAAAGTTGCTAAGTTGTAAAGTCGTTTAAGTTGTTTTCTTAAATTGTTTTAAATATATTGTTATTAAGTTTTAATCGCTTCACTTTTATTTTTCACACCTGAATTCCATCTTCTGTTCTACATTTTATAGAACATTTCCTATAGTATTATCTATAAAGTTTAACCTCTTAACACGTTGAATGCCACGTCACCCAGACATGGGTGACGGCTATGTTTCTTGTAAACGGTTGACACTTTTCTAATTAAAACAAGATTTTGTAGGTAATTTATACTAATTTTATTTGTAACACAATTATGATAAGTATATACGATATAAAGTAACAATAAATTATAAACTAAATATAACATTGCGCTGTTTACAGTCCGAGTCTCGGGTTTGGGTCCTGAGAGAAACTCCACCGATTTACGCTGGGCGTTCAACGTGTTAACACTTTACCGACCGCTCGTGAATCAATTTATTCCTGACCAGTTCACTCACTTCACAGGGGATACATCATTAATGAATCGAACACAATGATTTCCATTAAATAATTAATAGTTTAACATCCCTTTACAGTATATATATATACGATTTTGCTCAAAATAGTAATCTTCGTGTAAGGGAACATTACAAAACTTACAAACTGAAGCATATAAAAAGCCGATTAATAGGCTTCCGGTCGGTAAAGTGTTAAGTGGCTTATTTCGTCCAGCGAAAACATACACGTCCTCCCTTTAAAACGCACACGCATCGGACAATAAGTGGAAACCAAATAAGAACATCTCTATGCATTAGGGCGGTGTTTCCCAACGTGGGGCCCACGCCCCACAGGGGGGGCAATTCGAAAGTGGACTCTACATATGCTTTGAAATTTTACTTACTGTGTTTTGTTAACAATTTCATATTGATTTCTTTCTAGAACCTATCATTTATGTTTCTTAAGTGAACAAATCAATTTTTTAATGTTAACAATTATTTATGTTACATAGGGGGGTGGGGCATAAAAACTTTAGAAAGGTTAAGGTGGGGCATGGCACAAAAAAGGTTGGGAAACACTGCATTAGGGTGTCCCATAAGTTTCTTTTCTTTTTTTTAATATGAAATCAATACGCAATATTTACTGTTTAAGATATTATTTATTTTGTTATATAAGAACCCTTTTGCTCTATTACTTATGACATAGTACGCATTTTATATTTAACAAAAATTATTGTAGGTGTATTTAAAATTTATTGTATGCATGTGAGTATATGTATACATCTGTATTGATGATTATGAAAGTGGGTAAAGTCAAATGTAATGTTTTGAAAACATTATTTTATCATAAAAAAAATTTGCCAAATCACAAAAAGTGAAGACACAAATTTTGGAAAAAAACATTTGACTTCGATTATTTTCATAATTACATTTCATTCATTTGTACATATGTTTGAAATATTTATTGTATAAGCATACAAACAGGCTTCGTAAAGGAAAATGAGTTTTCGAAGAATTTTGAAATAAATAGAAACAATTGTTAATCCTTTAACCCTTTAACAGAGAATGACAAGCTAATTCGCCACTGAAAAACGCTTCTCCAGATCTCCCTGGTTAAAAGATTAAGGAAAAAGGAATAACACGTTAATCTTCATTAACGAAGTATTTGATTGAAAACAATATCATCTGTTATTGTATCACTAATTTTGCTGGTGTAATAAATTAAATTTAAGCTTTTAAGCATCCGCTTCAGATTCTGCGAGCAAAAAAGGAATGACAAACGATCTAATAATTTATCGTACCACTTGGCAACCATTATCCTCTCCTCCCTTTCCCCAACGAACAAAACCTTTTCAGGTTACTAGGTTACAAGTAATTAAGAATACGAGACGAACAAAGGGAACTTCTCGTGCATTAAAAGTCTTCGATACTTATTAAAATTGACCAGACACGTTCGTGCAATTGCATTCGAAGATAATGGAGATTGGATTATGATTAGATTCTGAGAAGCATATTTTTAAGAAAATTAAAAAAAAAACTGAAGGCGAGCTAGTGCTGTCGAAATATATGAAATTTAAAGCAAGGCAAAACTCATTTTTTCAGAACAAATCAAATACCTGATTTTCTTGAATATTTTAATAAATTAAAAAAAATTTAATCCGCAAGAAGTAATAAGAAACAAGATTTTTTATCAACAAAATTATTAGAACAATTTTTAAAAGGGTAAAGAATTCTAACGGAGAATCAATAAACTGGTTAAAAATATGTTGGATGCGTTTTGTGAGAAAATTTGACATATAAAATTTTCTATAAGACATCAATGAATGAGAATGAAAATTTTTAAGTCTTGAATTTATTACGACGTCGGAGTAGACCAAGAAAATTCGAAAATATTGTATTGATACCACTTTATAAAAAAATAAGACAAATTACAACAGCGAAATTCAAGGACGTAATGGACCTGTATACCACCGGAACATCATGACTTCTTCAAATCTCTTTCACATACACAAAATGTAGGTGAGCAGTAATTTATTTAGTTAACAAATGTTCTGAACTGTATACATATTATTTTTACAGTGTTGTAAAGATATAGAAAATAAATTGAGTATTGTTTTTTTCAATTTGAAGCATCTTAAATTATGTTGAATGGACTTGGGCACCTTCAAATTTTATAATGAATCTGGATGTTAATTTTGAAAGTGGCCTAACTCTATTCTTGATAAGAAAACGTATATTATTCACTTAATAATTGCCACTACTTTAATAGGAACTATAAATTTAACACCCTTAGATACACTTAAGCAGTATGACTCATTAGTATCCTATACGTATATTTTTAAATTCATTGAAACGCAAACCCTTAAATATCTAGATTTGAAGATAAATGGAGTTAGGCCACTTTCAAAATAAACGGCTCAAATAAGTATAATAAATTTTTCTATATTTATAACAAAAATTCGGTCCATAGAGAGCTTAATTTGGTTCGAATGACTTGAAACTAAGCTTGGCTCTGATTGTATTTCCAAGTTGGTTGGCCTCATCTATAGGATGAGCCAAATAAAAAGAAACGCGAAGGAAGAAAAGATACGCTCGCTGAGCGGATTTTTCCCAAGGCCGATAGAACGTTCCAAGTCGAACACGATGCCGGTGTGCTTCGATCTTCGATAGATAGGTACATACGTACAATAATTCCCTATATCCGAGTTATGCATGCGGTTTACCTTGTGACATCTCTTGGCTGCAGCCACGCGCCTTTCTAATGCAATACCGCGAGAGCGACGCAACCGTTTCGACCTATCACCCAAGGGGTGTCCGAAATGCAACCTTTCGAACTTTTGGACGTTGCCGTGTGCAGCAACTACGAAAGCTATTCATACGCACGCCATTGTGTTTATTTAACGTTATTTGTTAGCGCAGCACCGAGTAATTAGATCGATTCAGGTGTATCGGGTTTCGGTATCATTCGATAGGAATTTTATCTGATCGTAACATTTAGCGTTGTGGAAATGGAATGCGGAGAACTTAATCAGAAATGTTTCGCATAAATACTTTTTACTGTACACGTAATATAAATGTAGACACAGACTGCTATTGTTAGTGAAATATGAATGTATGAAGCTAAAAATATCACTTTTTCGAGATTCCAAAATGTGATTTGCAAAAATTGAATAAATTCGACAATTACTTCTGTTAGTAATTTCTAAATTATTATTTGTGATGTTAGAAGATTACCTGATAAAAATAAAAATAAGAAAGAAATGAAACTTATTGTTAGGTTATTTTCTCTAAATCTCTCTTTTTACCTACATAACCAACGATTCTTTAATTCCAGATTTCTTACTATTACTGCTCATTAACTAATCCAAAAATACTCCATAAATCCAGCTTTCAGAAATTAACACTGACACTTGTACAACTACAACAAATTCTCCATAATCTACCGAAGAAAAAAAGATCCCTAGTAAAAAGAAGTCACCATGAGATATCTTGATTCTGAATCGTAAAACCTAAACGTATTCAGAAGTCCTTTCACAAGGCCGGTTAAGTGAAACACGGAAATCCTGAACGAGGAAAAATTTCCACGAGGAAACCGCTCGCAGAAACCCAAATGTTGAGCGTCTCATCAGCGGAAGTTGCACAGCCGCGGAGTACACTTCATCGTGGAACTTTTTCACGGCCCAAAAACGGACCGTGAAATCAACCATGATCAAACAATACCACTCTGAAACTTCTGTACTTCGCGGAAACTCTTATACCAATCGCGGAATTATTCAAAGCCTCGAAGAATCGCGTTGCGGGTTCGAAACCATAAGTCTTGATACAATGCAACTTTCACCCTCGTTCGGTGCTGTGCCCACGCGTCCCGCAAATCGTTCTCTTTTCCACGGAACGTAAACAAAACATCAGAAGCGGAACATTGTTCGCATTGATCGGCGGAAATCCACTTTATCTTATCCAGCGCAACGGTACCACTTTGTTGTGTTAACACTTAGCCGACCGAATGGGGAGATCTCCCATCTTTTCCTCAACAAAGCGGTGCAACTGATTCTGTTTGCTTTTGTTATTAGTTAGTCTTGAACTAGTACTGTTCATACATTTTTAAAAATATAATTTTTAATAAATTCAACATCAACTTAGAACTAACTAATAACAAAAGTGAATAGAATCAATGGCACTGCTTTGTCAAGGAAAAAATGGGAGATCTTCCATCTTTTCCTCAACAAAGTGGTGCAACTGATTCTGTTTGCTTTTGTTATTAGTTAATCTTAAACTAGTACTGTTCATAAATTTTGTAAAATACAATTTTTAATAAATTCAACATTAACTTAGAACTAACTAATAACAAAAGTGAATACAATCAATGGCACTGCTTTGTCAAGAAAAAAATGGGAGATCTCCGCATTCGGTTGGCTAACTGTTAACTGTTTTCTTAGCTAGACAGCAAAGGTAGCAGCACCTTGTTACCTTTCGAACGTGACATTTATTATACAACCGTAATATCACCATTTTATTTATTAACTCTTTGCACTTATGTTATTAATTGCTCCTGAGCTAATGTTGAATTTATTAAAAATTGTGTTTTGGAATATTTATAAACAGTACTAGTTCAAGACTAACTGATAACAAAAAGCAAATAGAATCATTTGCAGCACTTTATTGAGGAAAAAACGGGAGATCTCCTCATTCTGTCGGCTAAGTGTTAACAGAAGCAACGATGTTTCCCGTTTAGGAACGAAGCAACCGAAAACAGTTACCAAAGAACCGTAAAATAAAATTAAGGAGAATTGTAGGACCAAATAGAGAATTGGAAAGTAGATATTTAACCCTTTGAGTACTGAATACTCTCGGTCTAAGCACTAAGGGACGGCGCGCTATCGCTGGAGATGGAATATAGTTACACGTACACTGACAATAGCGCTGCAGTAAGCGAAAGATCGAAAAAATTGGTAAACGCATATTTTCGTCCATGGTCCCTATGACTAATTTTCGTCAACACTAAAAGGTTAACGCCGAAATATGTGACCACGGAAAAGGTCATAAGGCGAAGGAAACAAAAATTGACAAACGCATATATGCGTCCATAGTCCCTACGAGCAACTTCTGTCAGACGCATATATGCGCCCATAGCATTCAAAGGGTTAACCCCTTGGCTACTGTGGACGCATATAAGCGCTTTGAATGTTTTATCCATAATTATTCCCATAATACGATTATTCCCATAATCGAATTAAAAACTTGAATTCAAATTCGAAGTAATTTAAAAAATATTTTAATTTCTATTTTATATCGTTATAAAAAAATTAAAACAAATTACACCTTTAGTTTTTGATCCTTCTTTTTATCTCACTATTAAATGTCGCGCAATCAAAGAAATGAATCCCTTCATTATGCAATATTAAATTTAGGCATATTACGTAAGTTTCATATTTCAAATTACTATGCTACAAAATATATAATAAATACAGTTTAGTAAATGTAAAAATAATTGAAACTACGTATTTGTTGCAACAAATGTCGACAACAGGAAGTAAACGATGCCAAAACAAAGTAAAGTAAATTACATCGTGAAAGAGCTAATTACGATTAATGCTCTGAACAACTACGGATAGCTTTTAGAACTAATTTGTTCAGCTCGTGAAAGTGAAAGGGTAAAAGGAAGAAAAATATAGTTACTTCTTGGACACAGGGTAGGTGCATGTACCCACGCAGTTACGTGGGACTGGAGACACGTGGGCGTGCAAGGTATCTCGGAAGCGCATTAGAAACGTCACCGAGCTGTGAACAGGGGCTCATTAACCTGCGTGTGCTGCACACTTGGCCAGGTGGGACGGCGTGCGATAATTATAAAAGTAACACCATTGCACGCGACAACATCCGCCATACTGTTGGACCAACCCTGTCTCGTTTCCATTTTCACCAGCGAAATCGAACGAGTAATTAACCTCTTAAGTGGCTTGCTTTGTTCAGCGAAATGCATGCATAAATGGCTAACTTTTTTATCCGCTAGCGTGTACAGACCCCCTTCGACTTTCGCAAAATTTGCTATTTCGCACACTTTTAAAAATTCAACTCTTTAAGCCTTTGCGATCGGATGTCCCCTCTGGGGAGGCATCGTCAGTCGAGCAGGCTGCTGGGTTGCCCTCTCTCAGGGGACATCAGACTTTAGCCATCAAACTACAATATTGTTCCGATCAGTACTTTAAAACACAGTTTTTGGTGCATATCTTTTTAAATCTCTCTACTTCATGCGAGTATACACTTCGTAGGCATTTTGTGATACATGTTAACGAATATATCCGTCATAGCCACTTAAGAAGTTAAAATAAAATATTTTTTAATGAATTGTTTTCCAATAGCATCAACTTATTTTGTGCGAAAACTAATTTTAAATGATTGTATGGCTGATATGAAAGAATAATAATATAACTGTAAAACAGTTGGACAATGAAGAATATCGTAATGATACAAAAGTAATAATATAGGAGATAAAAAATATTGTTTGTTAACACGTTTTAACTACTTTTGAGTTAATTTAGGTAATCGTAAAAGGATGTTATTAAAATTTATCCTTTTCTTGCAATTATGTCATCGTTTTAAAATTGAAAACTCACATTTGTTCCTACAATTATATAATCTTTATGCTGGAAAAATTAGGTGCATCTGAACTTAGTAATGCAGTCTACTAAGCATCTGTAATTTTTATTAATGTATGTTATATATTTCTTACCTTATATGAGAGAATTAATTTAAAAATGTACGATTTCGAAAAATGTTAGAGCTACATTGTTTTTTGTAGAAGATGTGGATTTTATTCTTCAAGTTCATATATCTTCCACGTAGAAAATTTATACATATTGATACAGATTTTCATAAGAGGAATTGAAGACGTAATATTAATTAAGGAACAGTCCAAAGAGGTTAACCCTTTGCACTCGGCTGTCCCCTCTCATGGGACATCGTAATCCTAGCATATGATAGTTTCGCGAATTTTCAGACGTTAGTTCAGACCCGGACGTTAAATAGTCATATATGTAAATTTTAATGTACGACTTAACTAAACTAAATCAAGTTTAACCCTTTGCGGACGAGTGTCGGATATATCCGCCCAACTCTCGCGCTGCGGCTGGTGTTTGTCTGTCGTAAACGACACGTATAAGATACGCATGTGTTAGCGCAGAATTGTTCAAGGCATTCGTGAGGCGAGCTGGCTCACAGAATGCCATGCATCAAGCATTTTCTAGACTGCTGTCAATGAAGGAAAATTTGAATAAAGGCGGCAAAGTTCAGCCAGAGGTGGTAACGAAGAGACCGTTGATATTATAAAAAAAAAAAAGGAACAGAAATAAATGTAACGTCGAAGGGGTCAGACGTGTTGCCCTACTCTTGAGTTTTATTTTAATAGTCAAACGCGTAGTCTTATTCCTCAGTTTTTAATTTAATTTTAATACATGGGTATACTAGCCTAAGAAGTCAAGTTGGCCTAAATTTGTTTGTTTATGATTTTGTTAGATTTTATGAAAAACTTATTTAAATACAGCTTTAGTTTTTATAACACAAATGCGCGACGTAGCTATTTTCTTTACTGCTCCGTCCGCAAAGGGTTAATATACGTGAATCATAGTAAATATTTCGAATTAGAGAATTTTTAAAGTTAGTATTGTTAAACGACTAACAGTCACCTCTCGAGTGCAAAGGGTTAAATGAACTTTAATCTAATTTTGCATGAAATGTTTATAACATTCTCTATTGCAACCGTTTCACAATATTAAGTGATTCATATTTGTGTGATCGTGAAAAACTATAAATGCAGTGGCACGACCTCTCATTAGAAAAATGCCTGATAAGATATGCAGCTTTCCGTTCCCCTCGCGTTTCCACTCACGTGCAGCATTGCATTTCATTGTTCATCAACTTTTATCAATCAACGTTCCATTAATTTCAAACGCAACACCACGATGTGTTTATTCACGATGAAACTAAATTGAAAGTTCACAAAACCGTATTCCACGTTTATACCAAAACAGAGGGTCATTAAAAATTAACTAACGTTTCGTTTAAACCATTCACGATATCAATTTATCATTCGTAACAACAAAAAACGCGTTGTTCGTCGTCCGTTTAATTAATTTTATATCAAGCTCGTTAATCGATCCGCTAGAATACACGTATGCACCGTTTGCAGAGACAACTTTAACACCGGCTCGGATCACCGTGAATGAAAACGAGCTGAATTTTTTAACGAACCAGCGCAAACGAATGGACTTTTGGCCAGAGACGAGAGAATTTCACGTTTTTTTAAATTTTTTCTCGTCCTCTATGCATGAATCCCGTTTATTTTGAAAGTGGTGTAAGTCCATTCATTCTTCTTTCGTGATATTAAAATGTTAGCATTTCAGTTGATTAAAAAATATAAATAGATTGTATTAACTTCGGCAATGTTTCAACGAATTCATGAATATGTAATTTAACTACATAATGACTTTTATTTGAATTAATATACTGAATTAAATTTTATTTGAATAAATAATATATTCTTTCCGGGTTGTAAATGGGCTTACACCACTTTCATAATTATTGGATTGTAAAAATCATTTAATTTCAATAATCAAAACTTTAATTTTACTTGAAATACAATATATTTTAGTCTGACTTTGTTTATAAAAAGCTAATAACAACTATTAAAATATTGCTTTTTTATTCTCAACGTTAAAAATATTTACTTATTGTTAAACTGTTTACTGACAAATTTATCATTATTGTTACTCATCATCATTACTGTTTTTCATTTAGGCTCATTATGTACAAGTTTTTAGAAATATTCATGATGCACAGGAAGTAAAATTCTTAGTTTTACTCCTCTCTTATAAGTGCTTAATTAATTATTCTAAGAAATATGGATTCATATCGCTTTCATAATCGATCGTTACGCAGTTTTATTTATCGACGAATTTTAAATTGATCAAAGCAACGGATATTTAAAAATATTAACTGTGAATTGTTAATAAATAAAATATGCACAATAAATTATACGAAAATTATGTGATTTCTCAATTTTTAAAAGAATGGACTTACACCACTTTTAAAACAATCCATATGTTTTTTCTCTCTCGCCAACGTTTCCGTTTCTAATTTCCCAGACGATGCAGTAGAGTTCCTTCCACTTTAAAATCCTCTCAAAATTCTCGAAAACGACGGCACACGACCCTTTTCAGGCAACGTAATCACGTACTCGGAGATTTCATCTAATTTCCCTGGCCACGTCAATTCGCGAAACAAAATTGCATTATTCATTGCAAACCACGTATCGCCATTTGTTCGTGCTAATAGCGATCAATCGAGCTCCCCTAATTGCCTGCACGAGTCGATCTCTCCGAGTTTACAACTGCGGAACCTGGTCAATCGAAGCTAATCAATTTTCAGGGGTTGCCCTTTGTGCGCCAGACATCGAGCACCTTTGTTCAGAATTGACGTAAGGGTCGAGGAGTAGATTGTGCGAGGCTTGTTGCTTGAAGGAATGAAAGATGGTTGTGGAGGGTTTCGTGTTCTGGATGTTTTACTTTATTATTTTCAGGCTTATTATTTGCTGCCTTTACGAGCGCGTTATTGTACATATACTGTTGCTTCGAGTAGTATACTGATATTGTTGTTTTTATTATATCTAATTTGTTGTTTGAACGAAGGAAAATGTATGGCACAGTAACGCGACAAAAGCTTAAGACCAAAGGGTCAAAGAAAATAAATTAATTAATTGATAAGAAACAGCACGATAAATAAAATTCGCATTGAGGTGTAAGTGCGTGAGAATAACGAAATATAACAGCAAGAACAATAACAATTTATTCAACGAAACAACAAAATATAATGAATAACAATACAAATGTAGGAATGCGATCGAGTGGATGCGAGTTTGGAAAAGTCTGAAGAGTTCTTGAGTTGGGCGATTGTCGTGCGAACGCAGAATGTTTGAGCTCGAATGTTTCTAAGGCGTGAAAGATGAGAACTTGAGGAAACAGTGCGACTGAGAAATTCTGGGTGGTCGTGACCGAATGCATTGAGTGAGAAAGGTTGACAATTAGAAAGAAAGGAAACGAGTGTTTGGAAGAACATATGACGAGGAAAATGCGAGCGCGAGGCAGAAAGTATTGAACGCAGAAAGAGTGTTGAAGAAGCGAAGTAGCCAGCGTAGAGCGAAGAACTCTGTAGTTTACGAAGCATAAGCGTAGTTTGCGAAGCTAGATGGAAAAAGGTTGTTGATAACGAGGGTGATCATATCATTGATTAAAAATAGAAAAACGTCAAAAATTTATGTGTTAGAATTTAATGTAAGAAAACGACACACAGTGGTCCGAATCGCCCAAGACACGAACTTAATTCAAATTTTCAAGTTCGTTGGAAATCTATGTAGGAATGCGATCGAGTGGATGCGAGTCTGGAAAAGTCTGAAGAGTACTTGAGTTGGGCGATCGTCGTGCGAACGCAGAATGTTTGAGCTCGAATGTTTCTAAGGCGTGAAAGATGAGAACTTGAGAAAACAGTGCGACTGAGAAATTCTGGGTGGTCGTGACCGAATGCGTAGAGTGAGAATGGTTGTGAACGTAGAAAGAATGTTGAAGTTGCTAAGTTCTAAAGTCGTTTAACCCCTTAACCTACAATGACGGGCATAGCCCGCGTACGATGGTCGGGCCAGAAGTACAAAGTACTTCCAGCAGTTAGTAGTTCCAAAGTACAATTTTTAAGCAATTCAACTTCAGTTCAAGACTAATTAATAACAAAAGTAAATAGAATCAATGGCAGCGCCTTTGGTGTGGAAAAAATGGGAGATCTCCCAATTTCGTTGGCTAAGCGTTAACATTTAGCTAACCGCATAGTGACACCTAACCAAACACTGTTCATCGAGTACTAAGAATTTATTAAAAATTGTACTTTGGGAAAATATTTAGAAAATACTAACTAATAAAAAAAAAGTAAATAGAATCAATGGCAGCGTAAAGAATGGGAGATCTCCCCATTCGGTTGCCTAAGTGTTAACACGTTGAACGCCCAGCATAAATCGGTGGAATTTCTCCCAGGACCCAAACCCGAGACTCAGATTGTAAACAGCGCAATGCTATATTTACTTTATAATTTATTGTTACTTTATATCGTATATACTTATCATAATTGTGTTACAAATAAAATTAGTATAAATTATCTCCAAAATCTTCTTTTAATTAGAAAAGTATCAACCGTTTACAAGAAACATAGCCGTCACCCAGATATGGGTGACGTGGCGTTCAACGTGTTAATAAAAAAATATATTTAGTAAACCTTGTTATATACCTAAAGAAAAAAAAAAACGAATAAAGCTCACCAGAACCGAGCTAGCCATCCTCGAAACCGAGTGCAGCTAAAATACCGCGCGCACATTCTGGAGCATCTGCACGTACAAAGTGTGCTGCTAGAGCAGTTTTCATTAGCAAAAGGTTAAAATTAAGCTAGACCCCGATCGGACGGCGAACCAGAGGTAACTTTGGCGTAACTTGAAAATAAAGCTGTAAATGGGCCACCAAAAGGGTCACAGCTTGTTAGTCACTGGCCGACATCAGGATTATTTAAGCGGGAATGCGTACCGGTCAGAACGATGACACTAGCTTGGCCGTGTATCAATTTAACGCTAGTCTAATTAATCTTTCAGAAGTGTTTGAGTGCGTTCATCGAGGACGCTCGTAAAATTTTACAGACCCTGTGACCTCTCTCTCGAATTATTTTCATTCGAGTTGCCATTGAAACAATGATTAACGAATTCGATTTTAGCTCTATTAACTGTTAATATTTAACACTAACACTACAACTACCGACGATTATAGCGTACTTATTTGCATAGAACAGATCAAATTGAAAATTGCATGAAAAGATATTGAATACACGGAAAACAAATCTTTATTTATACCTTCTGCAGAAAATCATAGTGAATTTTGGAAGCTTGGTAAAGTGAATTTATAAGGTTACCGTGAATAATCATCAATCCGTCATTTTGACTGCTCTGGTAGTTCTAGTGTTAATACTATTGATTTATTGGCGAACGTTTACATTTTTTATTTTATTAAACTATAAAAGCCTACACAGAGTTATTAGCAACATGCAGATTGCTGTGCATATCAATATTACGATATTACATTTACATTTATACAAAATACAAAGGACTTGTGACTACTAAGCTTGTGACTAAATACGGTTACAAGTATAAGTATAAATAAGACATTTTGCTAGAAATTTGTATATCTCTAACAGTAATGTAGTGGCTGGTTTGCTCAAAAATTCACTTATATTAACCCTTTGCACTCGACAGGTTAGTCGTTTAATGATACTAACTTCAAAAATTTTCAAATTCGAAATATTTACTATGATTCACGTATATTAAACTTCATTTAGTTTAGTTAAGTTGTATATTAAAATTTACATATATGACTATTTAACGTCCGGGTCTGAACTAAAGTCTAAAAATTTGCGAAACTATCATATGCTAGGATTACGATGTCCCATGAGAGGGGACAGCCGAGTGCAAAGGGTTAAAGACGATTCAATTACGTTGTATCTATGAAATTCTAATCGAAATTTTAAAAACGGTCATTTGACCGGTCGTGGTAGAAATAGTGTGTAGGAATGCGATCGAGTGGATGCGAGTTTGGGAAAGTCTGAAGAGTACTTGAGTTGGGCGATTGTCGTGCGAACGCAGAATGTTTGGGCTTGAATGTTTCTAAGGCGTGAAAGATGAGAACTTTGGAAAACAGCGTGACTGAGAAATTCTGAGTGGTCGTGGCCGAATGCGTAGAGTGAGAAAGGTTGACAATTAGAATGAAAGGAAACGAGTGTTTGGAAGAATATATGACGGGGAAAATGCGAGCGCGGGGCAGAAAGCTTTTGGTTAACGTAGAAGAAAGGTTTGGTTGTGAACGTAGAAAGAGTGTTAAAGTTGCTAAGTTGTAAAGTCGTTTAAGTTGTTTTGTTAAATTGTTTTAAATATATTGTTATTAAGTTTTAATCGCTTCACGTTTTATTCTTCACACCTGAATTCCATCTTCTGTTCTACATTTTATAGAACATTTCCTA
>JAOPTO010001387.1:0-84225 GCA_033822845.1 Tetrapedia diversipes | reverse complement strand
TTAACGACACTTTTACTGCCATCAACGGTAAAATTAATATTTTGGCTTGATACTGAATCGATTTAAACACTTTTTCATTTTTAACAGCAACACTTTTATGGAGATCAACAGTAAAATTAATGTTTTGGTTTGATACTGAATGAATTTAAACACTTTTTCATTTTTAACGACACTTTTACGGCCATCAATAGTAAAATTAATATTTTGGCTTGATACTGAGTGAATTAAAACACTTTTACGGCTATCAACGGTAAAATTAATGTTTTGGTTTGATACTGAATGAATTTAAACACTTTTACGGCTATCAACGGTAAAATTAATGTTTTGGTTTAATACTGAATGAATTTAAACACTTTTCTTTTTTAACACGGTTCCGTGTTGGACCATTTTCTGAAGACTTTTCGTTCAGGCTATACGCTTGGAGCCTATAAGACTCACACTTTTACGATTAAACAACGTTTTTGACAATTTTTTAACGGTACAAAACCATAATTAACATTTTTTAAAAATTCTTCATTCTACAATGAAAACACCCACCCAAATTTAGTGTAATGGAAATTTCAGCGTGGGGCGTATACACGTCGAATACTTGCGAGAAAGTTAGTTGACCTCTGATAACTGACATCTACGTTCCGTTCGCATTACCGAATTACAATTTTCGATAGAAACGAGAGAACGTTGTATATTTTCTGTTGAATCGAGTGAAACAGGAATTCTTGAAAGATTCACTTTTTTTTTCATTACGCCGCGAGGCGTAGCAGCGACGAGCCCGTTGCCCAAGGTATATCCCCGGTTTAGCTCGGTTCAAAAATTTTCATCGGTTCAACGCGACCTTGGTGGTCGAAAGCAGTCAAGGCTGTCCACGGCACCAAGGATCGCTTGCCAAACACACTCGAGGCGCATTACCGACATCGTGGAAACATGTTTCCCTCTCTTTCTCTGTGCTGGCTTCGAAAGCCCTTAACCCTTTCGTACACGATGGTTCTGTCCGCCGTGGCGCTGCACCTAAACGGGGATTGTCCGCCAAAAGTGTACACATTGCCCGTGGACGGTGTATTTTCGAAGAAAAATCTTTCTTTAAACCAACATACAGTGGCTCCAAAAAGTATTCGTACACTGCATTATAAGGAAATTCGTCTACTTCAGAAATTCTGATTTCAATGAAACTTTATGCGTGTACAGAGCATGGTGTGTCCTGCGTGGAGCAATTCTTTTGGCGGCAAAATATCTTTTAAGGGGGCTGATAACGAATCTCAAAGTTTCAGCAATTTTTCATGCCTTGAATACAAGGTTTTCTGGGTTCTTCTTTTTATGGCAGGGCGATAGGGGATTGAAAATTAAACATTTTCTATTTGAATGGTTTTGCTTCATCAAGTACCATTACAAAGTTATGTTTAAAAAATAAGAGAATATTCGAAAACTTCAACGCTGGTTTCACCCCTTTAAAATGGCATTTAGATGAAAAGAAGAGATCAATTCATACGTATACTATTACGATCTATATACTCGCAAAGTTTTATCAAATACTTCTGATCAGACTCAAAATTGCAAGGTTAAACGAATTTATTTGTGACATAGTGTACGAATACTTTTTCGAGCCACTGTACTTATAATTTCTACGTAAAACGTAGAAACTTATTTAACACTAAAACTACAGGAGCAATCAAAATGACGGATTAATGATTATTCATAGTAACATTATAAATCCACTTTTGCAAGCTTCAAAAATTTACTATGATTTTCTGCAGAATGTATAAATAAAAAATTTGTGTTTCGTGTATTCGATATTTTTTCATGCAATTTTCAATTTGATCAGTTCCCTGCAAATAAGTACACTATAATTGTCAGTAATTCTAGTTTTAAATAGTTTAACACTAGAACTACCAGAGTAGTCAAAATGACCAATTGATGATTATTCATAGCAACATTATTAATCCACTTTACCAAGCTTCAAAAATTTACTCTGATTTTCTGCAGAATGTATAAATAAAAAATTTGTGTTTCGTGTATTCGCTATTTTTTCATGCAATTTTCAATTTGATCTGTTCCATGCAAATAAGTACACTGTAATTGTCAGTAATTCTAGTGATAAATGGTTTAACACTAGAACTACCAGAGTAGTCAAAATGACCAATTGATGATTATTCATAGCAGCCTTATAAATTCACTTTAGCAAGCTTCAAAAATTTGCAGAATGTATAAATAAAAAATTTGTTTTTCGTGTATTCGATATTTTTTCATGCAATTTTCAGTTTGATCTATTCCATGCAAATAAGTACACTGTAATTGTCAGTAATTCTAGTGATAAATGGTTTAACACTAGAACTACCAGAGTAGTCAAAATGACCAATTGATGATTATTCATAGCAGCCTTATAAATTCACTTTAGCAAGCTTCAAAAATTTGCAGAATGTATAAATAAAAAATTTGTTTTTCGTGTATTCGATATTTTTTCATGCAATTTTCAGTTTGATCTATTCCATGCAAATAAGTACACTGTAATTGTCAGTAATTCTAGTGATAAATGGTTTAACACTAGAACTACCAGAGTAGTCAAAATGACCAATTGATGATTATTCATAGCAGCCTTATAAATTCACTTTAGCAAGCTTCAAAAATTTGCAGAATGTATAAATAAAAAATTTGTTTTTCGTGTATTCGATATTTTTTCATGCAATTTTCAGTTTGATCTATTCCATGCAAATAAGTACACTGTAATTGTCAGTAATTCTAGTGATAAATGGTTTAACACTAGAACTACCAGAGTAGTCAAAATGACCAATTGATGATTATTCATAGCAGTCTTATAAATTCACTTTAGCAAGCTTCAAAAATTTACTCTGATTTTCTGCAGAATGTATAAATAAAAAATTTGTGTTTCATGTATTCGATATTTTTTCATGCAATTTTCAATTTGATCTGTTCCCTGCAAATAAATACACTGTAATCGTCGGTAGTTCTAGTGTTAATGGGTAGAAAAGGAGTTTCATCAACAATTAAAAAGTAGTGGAAGAATAATGTATAACAGTGATACATAATCACATCGGTCATGTCTGGCGTTCGGAACGAAAGGGTTAAGCAATACTGGCGCCGGGCTGAGCCCGATTTCTTGGAGCCGTGGAATCCCGGCCGCGAACAACCTCGAGAGCCGTGAAACTGGCAAAGGTCACTCATCCGTCTGGTTTTAGTGCTCGTTGCGTTCAGTGCAGCTCGTGTAGCCCGTCATTATACAGCTTCGAGCACGGTGTTCTTTTCATGACGATTAGAAGACGGTTGTGCTGTGTAATAATCTGTTAGAGTGTAACGATGATGTTAGGCGAGCACAGCATCAAGGGACGTTGTTTCTTAGGCCGACATCTCTGTGGACGGGAAATCCGTGATTTCTGTTTGCCTTTTCAATTTTTGGTGCATCGTTATCGTAGGTGGAGTCACAGAGACCTTTTTTTTCGACGTTATCGTTACATTCATTCTTTTCTTATCGCTTAGACTTATTAGAACCATAATATATGTGTCACCAACTTAATTATGGTACTTGTCGTTTAAAGTAACGGAAGTCAAACGCTACTATTATATAAATATTTGCAAATATTTTTTAAACAGACACAAATAATAATAAAGAAACTTAACGTTTTCTGACTTCTATTGTTCAGCGTAAATTTACATAATTAATTATATTCAACGTTTGAAAATTCTTTTATGTATACTTTTGCTTAAAATGGGCTACTCTCCCGTCAAATAAAGATTATTATATATATTCACTATACATCTGCATACGTGAGTTTCCTGTGTTTTACACTTTGTAATAAAGTTTATAAAATAAACCTAATTTTACAACATAATCGGTAACACCGTCTGAGAGTCCTGGGTATTCCCTGACATAAACAGTTTTATTATTCCTGATTTCGACGTAGAATCACTGGTGATTTTATGTCGTTGCCCCTGGCGTGGTTTAAAAAGCGCGCGTTTTCTTCGAGGACCGTGGTTCTCAAACTGTGAACCCCTTTAGGGGTAGCTGCGTAATGTTTCCAAGGGGAGTAGCCCAGGGTGGTTTTTAATTGGAAATTTTAGGTACATTAGGTTAGGTTTATTAAATTATGTATCTTGAAATGACTATTTTTAATGTGTTTCTTTATATGAGAATGGGGACCGCAGGTTATTCGAGTATTGTGAAAGGGAGTCTGAATTTGAAAGGAATTGAGGAATGATTCTGAGAAGCGAGAGTTCGTGGGTTTGTAAATACTTTGCAACGTTCGAAAAGTGTTCTAGTGACTAATCTAGTGTTTTTTTCTTGTAAATTGTGTTCAGATACTGTTAAAATTAAATGCTCCACGATATAAGTAACTATTGTAGGGGTAAGTGTCTCAAAGCATGAACACTGTACACGTTTAAAGGTATCTATAGAAATGAGGAGTTAAGGAAACAAGATTCGCACTCTCACCGATCCGTTTTGCAAACGGTCGCGTTTAACGAGTCTATCCTGGATTCCGCGAATTCCTAGAGATTCGTGGTTTACTTCGTTTCGGTTGTTTCCGTTAGAAATCTCGGCCTAGAACGCGCACCGATAGAGTTCTCTCTAAAAATAATCGAGCGGCTTAGGTGCGTAGATTAAACGAACGAAACGATCTTGGAGGCATCGGATCGCGCACGGTGTCCATTTAGGGTGTGTACGCAAACGCCGTTTCCCATGGACGCGCGCGCGCGCGCTCGCGTGGCATTCATACGCGTTGCGGAGCCGCCATTAGCGTACCGTGGCGCAATTAATGCGAATTTTCCGAGCCGTGTGCTGTTCAATGAGATTTAAAAATGATTTGGTGGACGCTATCATTGGACGCGCGCGCGCGCGCGCTAGTACGCAGCGTATATTTCGAGTGAGCGCGGTCGGCTGAGTTTAAAGCAGGCTTTCCACGTTATTTTTGCACGAGGCAACACTGGCATCGTTGCCGTATCTCCCTCGCTCTGATCTCTTTTACCTCCCTCTCCGCCAACACAACTCTCTCTCTCTTTCTCTCTTGCGCTCTCTTTCTCTCTCTGTGTTTCTCTCTTTCTTTCTCCCTCTCCCCCTCCCTCTCTTTTTCACTCTTGCTCTTTCTTGCTCTCTCTTTCTCTCTTGCTCTCTCTTGTTCTCTCTTGCTCTCTGTTGCTCCTTCTTTCAGTCTTTCTCTCTTGCTCTCTCTTGCTCTCCCTCTTTCTCACTCTTGTTCTCCTCAGTTTTGCTCTTTCTTGCTCTCTCTTTCTCTCTCGCTTTCTATCGCTCTCTCTCTCACTTTTGCTCTCTCTTGCTCTCTCTTTCACTCTTTCTCTCTTGCTCTCTCTTCTTCTTTCGCTGTATCTCTTACTTTTCCTCTCTCTCTCTCTCTCTGTTTCTCTCTTTCTCTCTGGCTACTGTCACTGTGTGTGCGACCCTGCGACGACCACCGTTGCCGATATCATCATCCTGAGGTCATCTCCCCCCTCCGCCTCCTCCTTTGGGGCCCACCACGCGATCAGGACCGGTAGAAGCTTCCTCTCTGGTTTTTTCACTCCTTCATTTCTCCACCTGCTTCGATTGCAAGTCGAACACGGGCCAAGGACCGCGGCGATATTTCCGAGAAACGAACCGTTCTTGTGTTTTGCCCTCTCGTTATTGTTGTTGGTAACTAGACGGGTGTAACTAGACGGGGGATTTCTGGCTTCCATGGTCCGAGCCTGTGTATTGTTCTTCACGGAGGATGTATGTCGCGTCTACCGAGGATTTCATTATCAGCCAGCTTTTGTTGGGGTCAAATGACTCACTGATACCGTTGTCGAGCGACTGGTAACTTGGCATTACACGTATTGATCGTGCTAGGTCAGGGATCATTGATTACCGATCAGGGATTTCTTTCGTTTAGTAGACCGAGCCGTTGAAAAATTGGAAGCATTGTGTGCATGGACGGTGTTACGGTTGGTAGCTCTGGAAGATGGTTTGTTCTCGATCGTGATCGTCTTTCATCGTGGAACCGAGACGTAGACCCTCGTGGAACCGAGATCACGCGTTAATAGGCCAGTCGTTCGTATATTTAGCCACAATAAATTCTGCAGGGTGACCAAAAAAAAAAAAAAAAAAATAGCCGTTTCGTAACGCATTAATAACCACGGGTAATTTTCCGACGTCGTCAGCGATTCGGGAATGTAGGTTGGGAATAGTTAATCTTAATATCATATTAAATACGAAAAACCACAGGTTAAGAAAGCCCGGGAAAAATGACAGTGTAATTAAGTCGCTAGAAGGAGGTTAACGAGCAACTGCGAAACAACGCATGGCCCAAATGTACAGTTCGACCGAGTAAAAGTGAAGTTCCCAATGCGCAGGTTCCATAAAATGTGTTCCTTTTATTAAACTCGTTGACTTAATTTTCTACAGTTGCGAAAGTATCACATTGCGATCGACTAAGCGACAATTTAAGATTAGGGACACCATCTTTGTTTGGTGCAATTGCACACCTCCATTTTCTTATCTCAATGAGCATTCCCAAATGAAGGGAAGAAAAAATGGATGTCGATTTGTTTAGATTCAGACAGTATTTTTCTTCCCAATTGTCTACAGTAGTAAAAAATACCATATTTAATTAGACCAGACAGCAATTTAAGGTTAGGAACATCATTTTTAGTCGGTGCAACTGTACACCCCCATTTTTTCATCCCTTCGACAACTTTAATTCTGCTCGGCGAAACTGTACATCCTTCCTGTTTCTGAAATGCACTCCGTCAACTGTCGTGGTGGTCAACACTCCATTTACCTTGCCTGGAGCAAGGCTGCGATTTCCACTTGTCGTGAATTGCGACAGAATCGCTTCGATCGCGCTTTATAGCCTCGCCCGGTCCGTCGGCGACGGTTCACCTTTCTCTCGCAGAATTTCTCGCCCCGGGTGATTTTCTCGGCAACTCCGCGACAGGTTCTTGTTATTCGAATTCCTTTCGCGAGTCGTGTCACCCTCGAATAAGTGCAATTATCGTTACGGTGCCGCGCGCTCTGACTCCCGTTCGCGGAAGCGTAACGCGGTTCCTCTCGCGACACGTCTACCGGCGCCACGACGTATTGCCCGCGCAGCGTGTAATTAATCAGCGGGAATTCCATCTTCAAAGATGATCGAGCGAGAGCGAGATCCACTATGACACGATAAATTATGAAATTCCTAATCTCAATCCGAACTTGACTGGTCCAGAGAGAACCTAACTCGATCACAGAGGCTTCCTACTGAACCTAACCCACTCCCTTAGAACCAGACCTGACCTAATCGGACCCTAACTCTATCTTGGAGAGCCCAGAGTGAACATAACCACTATGTCACGATAAATGATGAAATTCCTAATCTTTACCAAAACCTGGCGGGTCCAGAAAGTACTTAACTCGGCCACAGAGGCTTCCTACTGAACCTAACCCATCCCCTTGGAACCAGACTTGACCTAATCGGACCCTAACTCTATCCCGGTGAACTCAGAGTGAACATAACCATCATGTCACCATAAATTATGAAATTCCTAATCTTCACCCAAACCTGGCGGGTCCAGAAAGTACCTAACCCGGCCACAGAGGCTTCCTACTGAACCTAACCCATCCCCTTGGAAGCAGACCTGACCTAAACCGACCCTAACTCTATCCTGGTGAGCCCAGAGTGAACATAACCCGACCTTAATCACAACCGTAACCCTATGGATCTATGCTGGACCTATCCTGGCCCTAACCGTAATCTGGTGGGTCCATGTTAGACCTAACTTGACCCTAAGTAAACCTAATCCAACCATAACTCGATTCGGTGGATCCAGACCGAACCGAACCCAAATCTAACCAGAACCAGTGGGTCCAGACCGAACCGAACCCAAATCTAACCTAACCTGATGGGTTCAGACCGAACTTATCCCGAACCTAGCGGGTTAAAACTGAACCAAACCCGAACCTAACCTAGACTGCAATCAGAACTTGATCCGAACGCTGACCGAAATCCCTGTCAGCTGAAACTGACTGACTGATGACAAAATTTGAAAGCGAAGGACTTCTTGTAACACGTGGGCAGATGGTAATTAAAATATTCCATCGAGTAATCAAGAAACTCGACAAACGCTTACGTCATTTAAAACGATCAGCGACACCAGAGATTCACCGTGGTATGGTAAAAGTGTCTGTCAGGCTTGATCGAGAACGTCCGTTACTTCGTGACGTGATCCTGTCCGTCCGCACGTATCTTCTTGCTGCCTAATATTAATTATTCATTTCATCGATTTATTATACCATTCACTATGTTTCTGCGCCTTAAACTATTGATGGGATAATTTTATAGTAGTATGCCCACCAGGTAGCTTACTGCATGGTAGAATACGAAAATTGAAGCAGAACGATTAAAGTATCATAAAGATGCACTCTATGTAATCAGACTGCACATTTTTGAGCATCCGTGAGAAATTCAAATGTGGATTTTAAGACGTGTTATTGTAACCAAAAAAATCTCACGAATACTTTTCTTGAACTGAAACCTCGTCCACGCTTCCATAACTGCAATGTCTCCGCCCCCCTTTTGTCTTTCACTTATCCAAGCATTACCTACAGTCACTTACACGCATGCAAACGCTCTGCGTTCGTGAGCACGATTGAAATCGAGCAACGGCTCGTGGAAAAAAAGGCGAACGAAACGTTTTCCCTTTCAACCGACCAAGTCCGGATCACGTTTCGGTGGCGCTTGCACGTTCTTCGCGCTATCCTCGCGTCTCTGTTGCATGCGCACCCGATAGATGTACGTTCGGTGACGTAATGTCAGGCACGAAGCGTAACCGCACTCTTCACGTAACATACCCTTGACTCTCCTAATGAGTATCGCGCGTTCGTTACGTATGTTTCGCCTCGCGGGACGGATACACGCACCGCGTCGAGCCAAGGTGCGCGCGAGCGCGCCCGCGCCTGTGTGCGTGAAACGTTTGCACGCTGCCGTTACGCCTGTGTCACGCGGTTTATCTCAATGTTGTTACAAGAATACCACGCACCCCTTGCACGCTCGGTGGCTAAGCGATCTAATAAAGCGTTTCTTCGCGACAAAAGCCTCGGCCTCGGCTTTTCTTCATCGATGTTCACGGCAGGCCGCGTTGCTCCGCCGCGCGGCATGCACGGAGATATAATAAATGAAAAATCGAGCGGAGGCGAGAGTTTTTCCCAGCGTACACCGGAGAGGACGGCCTTCGCACGTTAGGGCCTCTTCAAACAGGGTCACACAGACGTTATCGGGGCCCCATAGACATTTTTCCCATTTTTTTTTTTGTTATTCGTATGTCATCCCACGTTTTCCTCCCGGTTAAATACAAAACTCGAAAGAAAATTCCGCTCGCCGTAGCTTGGCTCGGCTTGGCTCGGCTCGGGGGGTTCATTAGCGAGTCTAATATGAAAATTCGTTCGGAACGACGTTGTTCATTAAGCCAAAGACCTCGCTGGAAACTACCGACACGAGTTTTATCTGCTTCAAACTGATTGGGCCCGATCTCCGATTCGAGGCACTGACCTCGCGTGCTATTTAGTCGCCCTTCTCCGGCGAGCACGCAGGCTCTCGAGCCTCCTCGTCCCTCCCGATTCGCTTTCGCGTGCCTCCCCCTCCTCCGCCGCCGCTGGCTCCCCTTCCCCACTGCCAGCGCTACCCCCACCATCTGCCCTCGGCCGGCCCGGTCCCTGCGGCTCGTCTCGGACGACGCCGCGTCCCTCCTCGTTGCTCCCCAGCTTTCGGCTCTCGTCCGTCTTGCTATCTCTCGCGTCACTTCTCCTCTTTTTCCCCCCCTCGCGTGTTATGGTGTCCTGTATAAAATATTCCTTCAGTGAGCGCGCTCGCGCGTGTGTTGCCCGGCCTGTACGCACTATGGACGCCGTACACTGGCGCGCTGGATCATTGAAATGTGACGCAACACGAGTGTGCTCGAGAGGGGCACGTTCTTGAACCTACTTGACACACGCTGAAAAAACTTGGGGCCTTTTATCGCGCTCGCGCGCACACGCACGTTGTTGTGTATACGCGTTTGGCGGACCGTCGTGATTTTTTAACTGGTACTGCGAACAGGTGTCGCTGGTAATTGCACGATCGGAGATTTGTAACTTATACGAAGTACTTGTACACGATATATGTATGAGACACGCGTGGAAGGTATTTGTACGAGGTGCTTATGACGATTTCGTAAGTGGACGAAGTATGCGTCTGTTGTAAGGGACGTGGTAATCACTAGTTTGTCAGATTACGATCAGTCGAGGAGGTTTTCGTGGTAACTTTCGCCTTTTTCGAAAAGGTTCCTAGCGATCTCAGACACTGATACCAGGTCTTGGAAGTGTTTGGTCGATCACGGTGTTCGGAAATTAGATATTTACCGTGACGGTATCCGACAACAAGGATTTCTTGGGAACAAGTAGTTTTTGGTAAATCTTATTACGCAAACCCCGGTGGAATAAATTACGTCTGGTAAAATCCTGTGGAATGTGCGTCACTGATGTTACCTTAAAGGTTGACGGGGAACGTTGTTTATTCGGCGACAAGTCCTCCTGTTCGTTTCCATGCGTTCATTAAGCAGCGATCGTTCCGATGAATTCGTGGAAACGAATCTTAGAAAACAGAACGGAGTTTCCTCAATGAAACTCGTCGCCGTTTCTTTCGCCATCGGCTTTCAAAATTGTCACGGGCCCGTCCCCGAAGGACGACTCGTTCAGTCGAGATCATCGCTCGTTCGGATGTCCTAAAACAATTGCTCGTAGGAAAAGTTTCGATTCGTGGAAAGCGAAACCGATCGTTGCATCACTAAAACGTAGCGGCTACGTATTCAGCATTGCTAATTCGATGCTTCTTGGCAGAATGTCAAGCGTACGTTTATTGATGCCTGTAATTTGTCTACGCGATAGCTTCTTTTTATTAATACTGTAGCGCGGTGGTCATCAGTTCCTGGCTAGTGGTACCATGGTGGTAACTAGTTCCTAGTACTATTTACACGATGGTCATCAGTTCTTTGCAAAAGCAATATGGTGGTCACTGGTTCCTAATAATAACACGGTAGTCATCAGTTTTTTATATCAATAATATGGTGGCCACTGATTCCTAATTTCTATTTTGATTCCTAATAATAATAATATGGTGGTCATTGATTTTTTGCACTAGTAATATGGTGGTTACTAGTTCTTTGTGTCAATAATAAGGTGCTCACTAATTCCTAGTAATAACAATATGGTGGTCACTAATTCCTTATAATAACAATATGGTGGTTACTAATTCCTTGTAATAACAATATGGTGGTCACTAATTCCTAGTAATAACAATATGGTGGTCACTAATTCCTAGTAATAACAATATGGTGGTCACTAATTCCTAGTGATAACAATATGGTGGTCACTAATTCCTAGTAATAACAATATGGTGATCACTAATTCCTTATAATAACAATATGGTGGTTACTAATTCCTTGTAATAACAATATGGTCGTCACTAATTCCTAGTAATAACAATATGGTGGTCACTGATCCTTTGCACCAGTAATATGGTGGTCACTGGTTCCTAATAATAACATGGTGGTCATCGGTTCTTTACATCACTAATATGGTGGCCATTGATTCCTAATTTCTATTTTGATTCCTAATAATAACAATATGGTGGTCACTGGTTTCTAGTACTAATAACATGGTGATTATCAATTCTTGGCACTCGCCATGTTGATAGAATTACAGTCACTGAACAGTTTTCACACTTGAACCTAATCAATCAGTCAGTACAAAACTAAAAGTATAATAGTTGCAGTATTATGCAAATATTTGTACTTTTTGTAACAGTAGGTCATATATTCCATCACATTGCTAATTTTCTTTTAGAGCAGGCGATGTGAGCGTAACATAAACATTACGAAGTGCTTCAAATAGGAGAATAAAATTTTATTCGTTCGCAAGAATAAAGATAGGTCGTTTTTCGATTCCTGATTTCATCGGTACCTTATTAATGCTTTGTTTATAGGAAAAGATCAGGAACTTTTTTAGCAGACCACGTAACACTACGCTGGCTGGCATACGTAGTGGAATGAGACTGTGCAGGCTGGCCGTCTACTAGAATTACACGTAAATGATATACGAACCTGATGAGCGTTTCTGCGAGACGTTCTGCATACCCGAAGTAGTGCAACTATAAAATCTAAATGTTTTTTTCACGCAGTAGCCTATTATAATTCACGTTATACCCTGGTATCCAAAACATATTCCCGGATCAATCGTACATCTCGATAATTGTGCCTACAGTTTCGTTTAGAGAATGTTGCAAATTATTCGAAACAGGATTTTATATTGCTTAAATAAAATACACTCTTATTAAAAAAAAAATATTTTAATATTTTAACCCTTTACCCTCGAGAGGTAACTAATTGTTAATCACCAAATAATAGTTTCGCAAATTTTCAGACCTTAATTAGTTTATTTATTAGTCAGTTCCACAGGTTAAACAGTCATATATGTAAATTTGAGTATATCACTTAATTAAACTAAATGACGTTTAATATGGGCGAATCTTAGTGAATATTTCGAATTTGAAGATTTTTGAAATTAGTATCATTAGAGGACTAACAGTGCAAAGGGTTAATACTGAAATTCCAACCGAAACTTGCGAGCTTTGCCATGAAAAATTATCAAAACGCAGTTAATCGAAATTCCTAACCCCCTCCTGGTTCTTCAGCCCCTTTGTTCTGTTTCTTAACGTTTTCGAACTTTCTAAAATGTCAGATGTGGCTTGGGTTCTTAGAACAAGCCCTTGAGAAAGTACGTTAAGAGAAAGCTGCTTTATGGTTAATTTTTGCTTCGCAATATTTCTGTGTTCAATTTCCAACACAGATATTTTTATAATTGCAAAACAGTCACATTTCGATTACATTCTGCTTAATTTCGAGCTGATCAGGTGAAACGATCTGACCAGGAATCAGGTCGATTTTTCAAAAAGGAAAAAAAAATAGCTAGCATTGTTGTTCACAGTTTGGAGCAGGAATAATAATTTTTGCTTGGTAATATTTCTGTGTTCAATTTCTAACACAGATATTTTTATAATTGCAAAGCAGTCACATTTCGATCACATTCTGCTTAATTTCGAGCTGATCAGGTGAAACGATTTGACCAGGAATCAGGTCGATTTTTCAAAAAGGAAAAAAAATAGCTAGCATTGTTGTTTACAGTTTGGAGCAGGATTAATTTCGAGCTGATCAGGTGAAACGATCTGACCAGGAATCAGGTCGATTTTTCAAAAAGGAAAAGAAAAATAGCTAGCATTGTTGTTCACAGTTTGGAGCAGGAATAATAATTTTTGCTTGGTAATATTTCTGTGTTCAATTTCCAACACAGATATTTTTATAATTGCAAAACAGTCACATTTCAATTACATTCTGCTTAATTTCGAGCTGATCGGGTGAAACGATCTGACCAGGAATATCAGGTCGATTTTTCAAAAAGGAAAAGAAAAATAGCTAGCATTGTTGTTCACAGTTTGGAGCACGAATACTTTGCCTATCGATACGTTCTTATCGAAACGGATGGAAGATTCGTGAAACGGGGGGGGATCGAATAAACTTTCGTGTGCTTGAATAAAACGTACACGCGTCGTTCTGGCCGATACTGCTCTCTTATCTGGCTGAACTTCGTCTAAAACGTTTCCAACGCCCTCCCCCCTGGCTCGAGTGTTGGTCGGTTCAAGTGTTGTGTGCTGCGGAGGAGGTTCGTTTGCGAAATAAAAATACGAGCGAGTTTAAACGCGATTAACCTTAACTTTCGTCAAAGCAACGTCGAGAAACGTGCGTACACGTTATACGAAAGCATCTCGTTGCGCAGTAGAGGTTCAGCAACTTGTTGCTTAGAATCGTTGATACCATCGAAAATGATAAAGTACCGAAGCTGTTTTGCAAGGGATTGTTGTTATCAATAGTGTACAGCGAACATTTAACACTTTGCGCTCGAAAGGTGACCAATTGTTAATCACCAAATGATAGTTTCGTAAATTTTCAGACTTTAATTAATTTGTTTGTTAATCAAACTTGGAGGATAAGTAGTTATATATGTAAATTTTAATAGATCACTTAACCCTTTACCGCATATGGGCCCATATATGGTATTGCAGTTTTGATTCAATTTTATTTCCAAATTAAGTATCATAAAATCATAGACAATTTTTTCGTGTTTTATTACTGCTAAATATATATATTTGATGGATTAAAATAGTTTGAATTATTTTATAATACTTAATTTGGAAATGAAATTGTATGCCTGCTGAATTTTTAATTAATTACTTATTGCCATTCATACGTAGATATTGGCTAAAATTGGAATATTTAAAGTGTTAACAGCAGTTTATATTATATACTGGAATGACAACTGTACAAATATCGTAACCTGTTGACATTTCAACGTCTGCGCGTCATAGGTACCCTCTTATCGTAGCTCGATTTGCTTACTCGGTTCGTTAACTGCACTTCATTTATTTTGTGCACAAAAATAAGTGAAAAAATTGTGAAAAACAATTTTATCGAAAGACGCTTCGTTTTCGAGATAATCGAATTTGAAAATGTCTGCAATAGGGGTGCGTTTCACCAATTTTACTCTGTACTACTTGTTTCAATAGTTAATACGTTACTTTGTTGAAATAAAGCGCTTGGAAATTCATGTTGTGTTTTATGACACATTTATAATTGTCGAATAAGATTTTACAAGTGAAATTTATCGAAATAAGGTATGGTCCTTCAAAAAAATTGTGAAATAAATTATCTTCAAAATAGAACACTGTACAAAAGATAGTATTCTAAATTTTCAACATGTTTTTATACGTAGTATAACTGTCTACTTATTTGAGCATATCCTGTACATAATAGTATTATTCATTTGGGTTACGCACATTGGTATTACCCTCGGTACTCGGCGAACGCAAGAAAAACGTAAGTAGATTCATGACTACACGGTTGTTTTGAATAAATCTGTCGCCGTCGTCTGAAAACAGAGCCCACAAGGAAAAAATGGAAATAAAAAGACAGAGACCGATACAGCACGCCTCCTTCTCTCTCCCTCCTCCTCCACTGTTCCGTAATTACGAAAGCCTCGATCTCCTCGCAAAAAGAAATCGTTCTCTCCACAGAACGTCCACGTAGCTCGATTTCGCGAGCAATCGTATCACGAGTGTTGCTAGCAGTCGCGAGTTAATTATCTGCTACGCAAGTGTTGTTTCGTATATAATTCCGATAAGCTTCCGGTAACAAACATCTGTCGCCAGCTCCTCTTCACGCCGCTGCCTGTGTCCTATATAATCGCTATCAGCGGTTAGAACTCGTTGATTTGTTCCGATCGCTCGAATCAGCATCCCCCGTTGTCTGCTCCGCACGCGATGATCCACAACACGCAGTTGCCATTATTTACCTTGCTCTCTGTCCGACTCGAAGCGTGCTCCGATCTATAATTGGCCTGATCCGCGCGATTAGCATCCCGTCGGGGACGCGTACGCGTCGGTGCCAAGACTCGGATTGTTTGTCAAGACTGTACAACGCGCGGCTGGTGCGTAGTACGGCCTGAGAGCTGCTAGGCGGCAGACGCCGCGAGAGCCCGTGGACCAATCGCCGCGCGCGACGAGGGGGGCACGACCGGCGAGTCTCGGCTCACGTCGCAATTCCGGCGACTCCCGATCTCTCTCGCTCTCGCTCGCCGCTAGCGCGTACGTGCGCGCTAGCGCGACTCCCCGCGCGTACGCACGCGCACCCACCGACGCGCTCGCCTATGCGCGCTACGAGGCTCGTCCCCGTACATAATTATACTCACTGGCTCCTCTCCCGTCACCGATCGCGCGCCTCCGTCTCTACGCTCGCGCTACATACTCCACACTTGGGGTCAAAGTCAAACCGCGAACGGGTCCCCGAGATCAAACACGGAGAAGACGGTTGTACAATGGCGGCAAAAAGTATTTGCACGTTATTGGTTGTGTAACGTTGTAATCGTTATCGAGGAAATATGTTTCGGTATCGCTGACTGTTCTTGTACGCGTTGACTAAGAATTTGATCGCGATGGGTTAAATCATGTTTTCCTGGAAACACATTTCCCCTCTGGATTAATGGTTAATTAGTAAACTCTCTTCTACCGCGGTGGCAAGTGGTACTGTTTTTGTGAGTCGTAGCAACGATTTCGTTGTTTCGGGGAGGCGGATGGCAGACATGGTTTGCTGATATCGATCACTGCCGCGACAGAGTTTTCCGTGAACGTGGAAACTTTCCACGGGACGCACGGTTTTTACCTTAATTAGTGTGCGGTGCCCTCGGGCCGCTCAGTTTGTTTTACGCGGGAAACTCACGGATGCGTAGATTTGTTAGAATTTTGAAACAAGGAAACGTGCGAAAGAAAAGGCGGCGTAATTTAAATTTCGTACGATAATTTTGCACGGTGTTCAACTTTTCGTCTGCCAGCTCGTGTTTTCGTCTCGTCATTTCAAAATGTTTCTGTAATAGGCGCGACAGAAGTTACAGCTCCTCGTTATGGTTTAATAATTACCCTTGATGTCGTTTGTACCTTCCTTTTATCATTCATACGCATTCCAGTACGTCTACTTCCCCCAATTTTATATTTCTGGGTGTCCAAAAGTGGTATAGCTTAGATCAGACCAGTACAACAGGAGGTATTTCGGTTTATAATTTTCACCAGATCCTTCTTAATACCACTACCCCTCCACCTATCAAGCATAAAACTACCAACCTTTCACTACAACCCATTCATTTCAATCATAACTGCGCTCTAATTAACAACTAACGAAAGTGAGTCCACCTTCTGCCAGATAATACTCTAATGCATTTACTTTCCAACACAATACTGCGTTTCACAGCGCCGAGGCGTGTGTCTCGCTCGCACGTGCGCGTTCTCCCGGCGGGAACGCATCGATCCACGGGGTTCTCGAAAGCGTGAACGCGGCGCGTGCTACGGGGTTCTTCCCGCTCGAGCGCGTCACCGCTTTCGCGCCTTTTTTCGCGGCGCTTCCGTGGCGCGCAGGCGCGAGCTGGGAAGACCAATACCGCGCGCTGGCGCTCGGCCGTTCTCGTCGCGCCTCGGGCCTTCCCGGGGCGGCGCACGGCTCTCTCTGGCGCGTTATCCAACAAGTGTCGCGTACGCGGGAAGAAGGCGGCGACGGTGGCGGCGCGGACGTGTGTATCTCTTCGCGGCGCTCTAAACTTAGCCGCGCTCGTAAAAGCGACGCACCGTATGCTCGTCGCCCGCTTGCTTGCGTAATCGTTCTGTACTTTTTAACAGCGCTCAAGATGCAGATGCGGATAGGCGGGGCCCGATACGGCTCCGTGATGCGACTCCGCTTCGAAACGGTTATGTAAAGATAGCGATGCCTCGCGAAAAGTCGCGCTTCCCCACGGTCTCTGATTGGTTCGGCAGATACCGAGAATTAATCACGACGGTAGCGATTTCAAAATCAGACCCCTTGCACCGTAGATACATTTTAACGTTGGAAATTAAAAATAGAACTTGTCAAGAATGTTGCAGCATCTATTTGAACCTCCCAAGCATTACAATTTTACTTTAATTCACCGTCTTTTGCATATCATTTTGGCGTTTTATCGCTAGATTGCCCAACTTCGTTGTAACAGAGACAAGAAAAGTTTCTGGTTCGATTTTTTGCTTTCCAAACGTCATGCTTCCCATGCGAGTTCGAAAGTGCATCGTTACCGGTGTACCCGTTGCGTGCGACGTACGGTTTTGAAAGATCAATTAACGCTAAGCGTGTAGTCCGTGGAAAACTACTTTTCCGTGTCCTTTCGCGCGCCAGAAGCATCCCAAGTACGCGCAACGTTTTAATGCCGTCTGATAAATACGGGGCCTGCTTCTATTGCGCGTTAGAGCAACAGCTATAACCTATGATCCGTAAGCGGTATAGCGATTCTCCTTCGCGAGCCGCCGATCGTGCATGCGTAATTGCGAATTATCGCTTCATCGGTTTGCGCAACGATCGCGTCCGCGGCCGCGGAATTCAGACGGGGGATCGATCGGCTGACATGGCCGAGGATCGTCGTCCATCTTGTGACGTCGCTGTCGATACGATGCGCGACGCATATTGGGGCAACGTTAACACTAGATTTACGGACACTTCTTGTGTATTTATCTTTAATACACGTATACTAAGAAATAGGTATGGATGGATCCATTCGGGGTTTCGCAAGGTGCGACATAGAATAAAGTTTCAACGTGAAACCTGGACACTCGTCTAGTTATTTCCCTACACCTATACAGGCTTGTTAACACTAGATTTACGGATATTTTTTACATATCTACTTCCACTATATATGTGCAGACTAATTAAAGCAATAAATACAATTCGATTTGTCTAAAAAAATAGAGAATTTTATTACAAAGTAAATAAGTTAACGAAAAACGTCAATAAGTCTATAAAAGTCAATGAAAATTGCTAGAAGTAATAGTAATTGTTTGTGCAAATTTTTCTGATGAAAATGTAAGGAAAAATCAAATTTATTAAGCAGTCATCGCCTAAATTCTGTCCTCTGCGTTGATTCATCGATTGATGACATTGTTTGCAATGGTTTCAATTTTAGTTTGGTGCTTTTGGGATTCTTCTCGATAGACTTTAATTAAAATGATTTTGGAATTGAAGTCTGTTAGGTGTTTGTGTGGAAAAATGTAACACTTTCCGTTCGAACGATACACTTTGTCCTATTTGGTATTGGTTTGTTTTGGCACGTGCCCTGTGTTACACGGTCGAACCGGAGAGAAACGTTTGATTACCACGGTGACACGGACCGCGTGATAATTAGGTGCGTTGTTCCCCGAACGGACGTCGCGTTGCGTCGTGAAAGTTTCCCCCTCTAGATCCCTCGTGCCTGGCGATCCTCACGCGAGATAGAATTTTTCTGTGCACCCGACCGCAGAAACGGTTTTTAAACGGCAACTTGAAAGCCTTGAAGCGTCCGTGAGCTTCCGCGGTCTTATGAAACCGATCCTAAGTTTCATATAAATCAAGAGGGATCGATTAAATATTTATTTGCTTGGTTCCCCTTAAGTTATTAACGCAAATTTTTTTTTTTAATATATCCATGATCATGTCAATCTTAAACTAAAAGGTTTTTACATTTTTCGTATCTTGTGTTTAGCATAGTATTGTGTGTTGTTTTGTTTTTATGCACAGTGGCTCCAAAAAGTATTCGTACACTACGTCACAAATAAGTTCGAAGTAATAGCAGGGTTAGGAATTGATACTCAGTACTTGGGCATTAGTCAGTCAAGTACTAGAAATTGGTGACTACTATGGTGGTACTAGGAAGTTTGAAACTGGTGAGCTTTAGGGGAATATTAGTAATTCAAGAGTCAGGTGACCACTATGGTGGCACTAGTAGGGTTAGGAATTGATGCCCAGTACTTGGACATTAGTAAGTCAAGTATTAAGAATTGGTGATTAGCATGGTGGTACTATTAAGGTTAGGAATTAGTGACCTCTAGGGGGATGCAAGTAAAGTTAGGAAATTGTGACTTATAGGGGGATACTAGTAAAGTTAGGAGTTAGTGACCTCTACAGGAATACTAGTAAGGTTAGGAATTAGTGACCTCTAAAAGAATACTAGTAAGTGAAGTGTCAGGTGACCACTATGGTGACACTGGTAGAGTTAGGAACTGATGTTCAGTACTTAGATATTAATAAATCAAGTACTAGGAATTGGTGATTAGTATAGTGGTACTAGTAAGGTTAGGAAGTGGTGACTTATATGGGAATACTAGTAAAGTTAGGAATTAGTGACCTTTAAAAGAATATTAGTAAGGTTAGGAATTAGTGACCTCTAAAGGAATACTAGTAAGTGAAGTGTCAGGTGACCACTATGGTGACACTGGTAGAGTTAGGAACTGATGCTCAGTACTTAGATATTAATAAATCAAGTACTAGAAATTGGTGATCACTATGGCGGCACTAGTGAGATTGAGAAATGGTGACCTCTAGGGGGATATAAGTAAATTTAGAAAATGGTGACTTATAGAGGCATACTAGTAAACTCAGAAATCGGTGACCTCTAGAGGAATACTAGTAAATCAAGTGTCAGGTGATTACTATGATTATCCTTGTACATTCCTCGCTAAAAATCGACAACCAGAAATTCGAATGAAGTTGAAGATAATCTACACGATTAAAGTAGCTGATTATACTATTACTAAAACGCGAGTACTCATTACAAATCGGTGCACAATCGTAGGTTTCCTGGTAATTGCAATTGCGTAACCGTTGCACGGCAATGATTCACTCAGTGTATGCACTGCAGTTAAAGATGTTCCTCGTCAAGAGGTGTTCGCATGACGTATGCAAATCGGTTCCTTGGCGCAACCTTGCGAAAGAACAGTGTGGAATCCCCGTTGCTGGAAGGCCGGGCATCTTGTTTTTTTTCTTCCCTTGAACATTTGCACAAAATTAATTCCCACCATCAGTCTCTATTCGTTTTATCACCATTGATACTTTTGCACTTTCAAACAAAGCAACCGTAATTTTTTCGCATAATTATTCCGTCAGTTTCGAACAGTTCCCAGAACGCATCCATTCTCGTGTTAAAGAAAATTACCACGCTTCGACCGTTTTTTAAATACCGTGTGCGTCTCGTATTGGCCTCGGTTGAGTGCATGGTTATCGTAATCGTGAAACGTGCGTGATCATTCCCTTGCATCATTGTCGCGAGAACCTCGCGTCCTCGGCATTGTGCGCGTCCCGGGCAACGGAAGACAATCTCGTTTATGGTCACGCCGGGAAAAATCGGCTTTTCTACTTCTACCTCATTATCGTTCTGGACGCAGGCGAAACTCGCGTGATCGCTGTTACGTGTCTGTTCGGCAGAATGCGTGTCGTAGGACTACAGTGATATATGTTCTGCGTGTACACTCCCGTTCACAATTCATCTCATGTTCAATGACGTCAGTACAGATTACCCCGTAGATATGAAAAGGTCAGATTAAAATTGTACTGTTTGAGTTCCTACTTTAAAAAATTGCTGATTATTTTTTTGAAAATATTTTTATACACAAAGATTGGCAATCCTCTAGATCTATAGATCATGTCTGCCTAAGGGATAACGAAGTGTTTTGTAGGGGGTTGCTGAGGTTATTTTTACTTGAAAATCTCAGTTCGTAAAATGCCTTAAAATAACCCAATGTTAACCTAAAATTATATTCCAAAAATTCTTAAAATTATATTTCTAAAATTCCTAAAATTATATTCCTAAAATAGTTATTTCCAATGCATTCTCTTTATGCTATTAAAAATATTTCTTTATACAATAAGGGAGGTTGTAGTTTTCATCGTTAACCGTAAAAGAGAGTTAAAACTCAAAGATTCCATTTCTTTGTAAATTAATATATTAATGGGATTTCTTAACTTTCCCAGAATCAGAAATACAGCAAAAATTTGTTTAGACATAGAAATTAATGGTGACAATTTTACCATCACAATTCCATTTCTTCCACGGTCAAAATTGAAAGAGGGTTGAGAACCACTGCCCTAGTCTGTACCATCTTTTTACAAAATCAGCAGTTTCGATAAATGTTAACACTCGAAATTCACAAAATGGTGGCTTATTTTATTTCTCACTTCCAATCCATTAATAAAAGTCCAGGTATTAACTGACCTCCAATAGTTCCTCCTACTGGCCTCCAATGAGACTGAGCTTCATTAACCCTTTGAGCTCGAGAGGTGACTGTTAGTCACCAAATGATAGTTTCACAAATTTTCAGACTTCAGTTTATTATTAGTCAGACTTTTGAAGTCAGAATTTTCAGACTTTTGTTTATTGTTAATCAGTCTTTTGACGTCAGAATTTTCAGACTTTTGTTTATTAGCCAGGCTCAGAGGTTAAATAGTCATGTATGCAAATTTTAGTGTATCACTTAACTAAACTAAATTACGTTTAATATAGGCGAATTTTACAAAATATTTCGAATTTAAGAATTTTTGAACTCAGTGTCATTAGACGACTAGCAATCGCCTCTCGAGTGCAAAGGGTTCAGAGGTTAGGTTCAGGTTATGTTCAGATTAGTTGGATAATTCAGGTAATTTGCTCATCTCCTAACAAAGTGACCTTTCCAGGTTTTTGTTCGGTATTCTCACTTTGAATGGTGGCTTATTGAACGGGAGTGTACCCGCTGGGTTCCACGATGAACCGAAGTGGACCAACGGTTGGAAGGGGCCCGTACCACGGTGGTACGGGCCCAACGGTCGAAAGTGTGCCCATAAAAGAGGCCAGAAGCGTGTCGACCGGGTCCCTCGACGCGTAGAGATGCAAAAGGTGCGGGGGCTCGCTTCTGATTCGGTTCCTTTCCCGCGTGCCCACCTTGCGCCAGGCTATTTTCGACGATGCGAATGCAGGAACGTAAGGGGATCGGGTCCAAGAGAGGTCGAGCGTCTTCCAAAAATAAACGACGAGCCCATCGTGCCGCGTTTTATGCGCTGCCGCGGCGGCGGGGGCGGACGATCCGCTAAGGTCGAGCGTGCTTTCGAACGTCACTGGTGGAGACGGGGACATAGTACTTACTTACTTACTTACTCATGTCCCGAATATATTAGGGGGACCAGAAAGTTACGCCGTTTTCTTACATTGGTTTAGTTTTAATCAATGATGTAGTCACCCTCGTTATCAACAACCTTTTGCCATCTAGTATGCAAATTTTCAATGCTGGATCGAAATAAATCAATTGGTTTTTGAGAAAAATATTTAGGGATGGAATTATAGAAAAGATATTACCTTCCAGTTCACCTAATTGGTTTGATGCTACTTTGTGAGTACCTTGAAAACGAGTAGGGACAATTTTGTGTTCGTTGGGGGATAGTGCATTCTTTTAAGGGTAGGTACGTTTTTGTGAGGAGTACTCAGAGTTCATGGAATGTGTACAAATGGTAATACGTAGTAGTACTATGGTAACACTACGGTAACATTATAGTAATAGAATGTATTTTTTTGATGAGTAATACTCAAAACTTGTGGAGTTAGCGAGCTTTAATGATTTGTGTGTAAATCATAGTATGACAGAGTACAGTAGCACTATAGAATATCGGTAATAGATATATAGGTAATAATGCAGTAACAATGTAGAAACTCTATAGTAATAGTACAGCAAGGTTAGAGTAATGATGCAGTTATGGTGTAGCAATATCACACTGTACCAATAATGCAGTAGTAGTGCAGTAACGGTATAGCAAACACTATAGCAACAGTATAGCGCCAGTATAGTAACAATATGGCGATGGTATAGTTATACTGCAATAACAATGAGTTTGGTATTACATTAATTTCACAAAAAACAGGGTGCTGAATTTTTTGTTTTGAAATTGATAAGGTTTTCTTAGAGTAATAGTACAACAACGGTATAGCAGTGAATTTAGTAACAGTAATAGTGTAGTAACGGTACAGAAATTAATATAGTAACAGTAATAGTGTAGTAACGGTATAAAAATGAATATAGTAACAGTAATAGTGTAGTAACGGTATAAAAATTAATATAGTAACAGTAATAGTGTAGTAATGGTACAGAAATGAATATAGTAACAGTAATAGCGTAGTAACGGTACAGAAATGAATATAGTAACAGTAATAGTGTAGTAACGGTATAGAAATGAATATAGTAACAGTATAGCGCCAGTATAGCAACAATATGGCGATGGTACAGCGATACTGCAGTAATATCGAGTTTCGTATTATAGTAATTTTGCGGAAAACGGGGTGCTGAATTTTCCGTTCTGAAATTGATAAGGTCTCTTAAATATATATGTATTGCGCTTGCTGGACGGGTTAGTGTACGAGGCAAGTATCTCGGCTCGGCAAATTAGCGACGTTCCGAGCGGCAGGGTGAAACGGCGCGAGCGACTCGCAATTTATGGAGCTGCTTTACGCGCGGCCGCGTGGCCAGAGAGATTGCCCGAGCACAGTTTTCCCCCCGTTTTGCGATTTTGCGAGAACTTGTGTAGCCACTGAGACGCAGTTTTCGAGGAATTCGATAAGTGAGCGAATCTGCTGAGCGCTCGTCTTTCTTCCTCACAATTTAGCGAAACGAACGAGGATAGAACGACAGTTTGCCCGGATAAGCGGAATTATCGCTTGTGAACGTTTTTTTCTTCTTTCTAAATGTAAATAACGTTAAAGCTCTTATTTTGTAATTTAATCAACCCACCAAATCTGTAATCGTTTGAAGATAAATTGTGAAACAGGATTTAATAACTCCAACGCCATCCTGTATATTTAAATATTTAAGGAGTTCTTTTGTTTTTACTGTCTTTATCAATGTTCATTGTGATTACCTTATTGTTTTTCTATGAAAGCCATGTAGGCAACATTAATATTATAATATTCAATACTCTGTTATAATAAACTAAGTTTACAAGAGTTTGTGCTCTTCATTTTTGCCAACATAAATCAAGGTCGTGGGTGGCAAAAAGATTTGAATAATATTAATTTCAAACATTTTCAACTGCAAAGTATTTACACAGACTTAACTTATATTAGACTTCGTTTGGTTTAGTTAAGTTAGACACTAAGATTTACTGATTGATAAACATAAACTGAAGTCTGAAAATTTGTCTCTCGAGCTCAAAGGGTTAAACATTAGAGAGCAACACTCGTGTAACCAATAAATACAAGAGTATTCACTTTCCTTTTTATTTATCAACAAGCTTAGCTTAAAGAATTTACACAAATGTATTATTATTTTCTTCTTTTTTCGTTAATATTTTATTTAAAGGGCTTGACTCGTTAAAATAAATAAAAAAATTAAAATTAAATTAAAAAAGTAATCGCATCCTTTCAGAGATTCTTATATCGGGCAAATAGAGTTATAATTCATACTTTAATTAAACCAACGATGTTTCCTTCGACTTTTTCAATTATTAGAAAAAGAAGGTAGCTCGTGTATTTGTCAGATTCAAGAAACATATTGCAATGTGGGTATCCTTTGAAGGGAACCGATGTAAAGGAAGCGCGCTACACTTCTATTAGGCATTCCCGTTCGGATATCGTCTCATATGTCACGCCAATGACTCTGTTTTCTTGCGACATGTGTAACGTACAGCATGCAACGTCCTACGTGTTGTTGTCCTTTGCTCCTTCCTCAAAATGAAGCAATAGCTCAATACCTCTCTGGTCCGATCCAAAATTTATTCAGTCTCGTCTAAGCGAACCATCGAAATCGAACTTTTCGTCGAATGTGCCTGGTAAAGCACGCTGTATTTCAGTGGTAAATAAACAAAATATGATTGAGAGAGTGTGGGATAACTAATTTTTCAATCATATAGCGTTTTAAAAGGGTTAATGCGTTGGTCACTGTGGTGGTCATCGATTCCTGTGTAGTAATCCTTCGGTGGTCATCGATTCTTAGCATTCTGGTTACTGATAACACTACGATAGTTACAGATACTTATAGTACATCCAATGACTGTCAATTGTCCCAAAATTCAAGTAAATCCCTCGATTAGAACGGCTTTAAAAATTCACCAAAGATTATGGCTAAATAGCGCGTATCTAGACCAAATGAATTATTTCACATGGGCTGGCTGCAAAGTAATGCAGACTAATCTATAATTTGAAAATAATAGAAAATAATGACTTGAATATTACACTAAATTACAGTTACATTTGTCTTTTGAAAGTATGCCAAACTTCTTTTCGTTTATGGTGGCCATCGATTCCTGTGTAGTAATCCTTCGGTGGTCATCGATTCTTAGCATTCTGGTTACTGGTAACACTACGATAGTTACAGATACTTATAGTACACCCAATGACTGTCAATTGTCCCAAAAATCAAGCAAATCCCTCCATTAGAATAGCTTCAAAAAATTATCAAAGATTATGGCTAAATGGTGTGTATCTATTCCAAATGAGTTATTTCGAAGTACTGCATTTTAATCTATAATTTAGAAATAGTAGAAACTAACGATTTGAATAAAACACCAAATTACAGCTACGTTTGTTTTTTGAAAGTATCGTTTCATTTATGGTGGTCATCGATTCCAGTGTTGTAGCCCTTCGGTGGTCATCGATTCCTGGACTCCCGATTAGTGGTAACACTATGATAGTCACAGACACTTATAGTACACCCAATGACTGTCAATTGTCCCAAAAATCAAGCAAATCCCTCCATTAGAACAGCTTTAAAAATTCACCAAAGATTATGGCTAAATAGTGCATATATTCCTATTTTGTTGGTCACCTTGCAAATTTATTTATTATAATTCTGACGCTTGATTTGACGTCAAATTGACATAATCAATGCCTCTGTGTTAACACCATAGCCTACTCGAGCACTTGATCGCTGTAACGAACGGAAACGTAGCCTGGTCGGTGACGTCGCTACACTTTTCAATAGATATTAGAAACACGTATGCAAACGCGCTCGTTTATCGGGTTCAATGTGAAAATATGTTTGCGAGGCCATGTAAACACCTAAACGAATCGCGTGTTTCGCATCGTGCTTGACCCCTGACTCCGTTTTTCGCGATTACGCCGCGGCGGCGCTGGGCGGAAGTGAGCCGCCGTCTCGCGTTTCCCGAGGTATCATCTTCTTCCCCGGGAGAATGTTCGACGAGTTTAATCGCTCGCTTTAATTGCATTAGCGTCGGGCTATCGGCTGCGGCACGGCGTGTATTAATAACGAGACGGTTGCACAATTCAGTTTAATCGTCTGTGGTGCGCTTTGCTCGAAGAAACTCGCGGATTCGACGAGCAGCCGGGAAAGCCCGATTGAGTTTCTTTAATAGTAGAACTACCGACACTTAAAGTATACTTATTTGCAGGGAAGAAATGAAATTGGAAATTACATGACAAAATAGAAACCAAATTTTTATTTATACCTTCTGCAGAAAATCATAGTAAATTTTGAAAGCTTTAGCACGGTGAATTTATAAGATTGCCATAGATAATCATCGATTGGTAATTTTGATTGGTTTAGTAGTTCCAGTGTTAATTAAAGAAGGCTTCGTTTTCTTTTTGGGTACTTAAAAGCCCGATTGAGTTTCTTTAATAGTAGAACTACCGATACTTAAAGTATACTTATTTGCAGGGAAGAAATGAAATTGGAAATTACACGAAAAAATAGAAAACAAATTTTTATTTATACCTTCTGCAGAAAATCATAGTAAATTTTGAAAGCTTTACCACGATGAATTTATAAGGTTGCCATGAATAATCATCGATTGGTCATTTTGACTGGTTTGGTAGTTCTAGTGATAATTAAAGGAGGCTTCGTTTTTTTTGGGGGGGGGTACTTAAAAGACCAATTTGCACTTTAATTTTATTAATTTATAATTGTAGTTAATATTATAATTAAATTAATATAATTAAAAATTTATAATTCAACCCCTCTTTACCATACCATAATGATACATTCCACTTGTCGTCATCCCCATGAGTTTCTTTAATTACAAGCTTCAAGGATTAATTTTTATCGTCCCTCATTCTAATTAGTAATCTCAATTTTCGATATTCCTCACCGATCGTTTTCTGCGTTGCTTGTGTAACTATAATCCCGATAACGAGGTCCGCAATTTTCCGTTCGGCCGCAGATGAGTTAAGATTACCGGCGTTCACCTTGAGGATGGCCAATCTGTCATAAAAATTGGGCACTGTATCGAAGTTATCGGATAAAACGCCTGATATACTGCAGTCCGCGGTAGAATTCGTCCTCTTGTAATCTGGCCATCTAAATCCTCGAAAACGCTCTAATTTCGTCGAGCACCATCTCGAGCTCGAAAATCGCGATATCTGCACAGGCTCGATGGTTATCGAAGGAATTTAATCGTTCCATCTCGCGATGCCCGTACTGAATGGTAGAACCATCGAGGTGGTGAAAATAATAATAATAATTTACTTATTTATTTATATGGGAAAATGTCCCATTAGTATAATACACGAAAAATATAGTGACACAGTTAGGCAGAATTTATATAATAATGTATTTATTTATTTATTTATATGGGAAAATGTCCCATTACTATAATACACGAAAAGTATAGTGACACAGTGAGGCAGAATTTATATAATAATTTATTTATTTATTTATTTATTTATATGGGAAAATCTCCTATTAGTATAATACACGAAAAGTATAGTGACACAGTAAGGCAGAATTTATATAATAATTTATTTATTTATTTATTTATATGGGAAAATGTCCCATTACTATAATACACGAAAAGTATAGTGACACAGTGAGGCAGAATTTATATAATAATTTATTTATTTATTTATTTATATGGGAAAATGTCCCATTAGTATAATACACGAAAAGTATAGTGACACAGTTGGGCAGAATATATAGTATAAATTAAATATAATTATTCATATAGTTTTCAATTCGATTTCTATGTTGCAAAGAACAATCCTACTTTACTTTATTTATTTATTATATTTTATTAGTTTTTATAATTTATAAAAAATAACTTTTACTTTACCGTTTTATTTTACAGTTTTAATATTAATTCTACGAGAGAAAGAATAGAAATTATAGGAATAAGTAGAAATAATTTACAACACAGATACAACACATTTATTTGCACAGGTTAATTGTTAAAAATTATTCCTAATTTTACAATAAATTATTATACACGTCACTTCATTTTTACGCTAAATTTAATTATGTTTGTCCTCTGACTTTTCTTTTCTTTTACTATTTAAACGTATTGTATAAAGGACTTCGATCCGTTTATAAATAAAACAAAATAAAATAAAATAAAGTAATTGCTTAAATCGCATTAATCTCGAGAAACCCCGAGAATCATACGACGTGCTATCGTTTCGTTGAACGTACTCCGGTTTCCATAATAGCGATCGAAAAATTTGGCCCCGCGAGAGTATCAAGGTTGAGACGTCACCGCCGTTATCAACGGCTCGCCTTATCACCGTGTTGGTGATCGTCTGTGTCGGACTCTGTGTTGTTTATAGAAAAATTGCCAAGGGGCAGAGCGGTGTCGCTGACGGGGCTGAAAGGAGCGAGCCTCCTTCGATTTCTCTGTAATTTTCGTAACGAGGGGCGGGGTGGTGAAAGAGGGAGAGAAAGAGTTATCATAGCGGCGTTATCGCCAGCTTTATCATCGCGCTCTGTTTGACGTGGCTTATTGCTCGCTACGCAGACACAATGAGAAACGGCACTCTGAACTGCCATTGGTTATTAAAACACGGACGATGTACAGTTCATTATTAACCCTTTGCCCTGGAAAGGTGACCCTGGGTCGTCGAACGGAAGCGTCTTCGAATATTTTCAGATACCAACTGTCGAGACTGGACTTAAAATTTTGTTGGTTCGTTTAACCCTTTCGCAGTTTAATTACGGCAGAAATTCGGGCGAACTATCATCAATTACAGTAGTGTAAGTTTCGTGACTTAAATTGTATCACAGTAATGTAATTAAACCTTTGAGTACTATGAACACGTATATGGGTGCTCCCACAACCATTCAATGTGGGCTACAAATGCATATATGGGTTCTCACACAATCATTCAATTTAGACTGTGTATGCATATATGGGTTTTCACACAACCAATCGATTTGGGCTCTGAATGCATATATGGGTTTTCACACAACCAATCAATTTGGGCTATTAATGCATATATGGGTTTTCTCACAACCATTCAATGTGGGCTATAAACGCGTATATGGGTTCTCACACAATCATTCAATGTGGGCTATAAACGCGTATATGGGTTCTCACACAATCATTCAATGTGGGCTATAAACACGTATATGGGTTATCACACAATCATTAAATGTGGGCTATGAATGCATATGAGTTCTCCCACAACCATTCAATTTAGACTATGTATGCATGTATGGGTTCTCCCACAATCATTCAATTTTGACTATGAATGCATATATGGTTTTTCTTACATCCATTCAATGTGGGCTATCAATGCATATATGGGTTCTCTCACAACCATTCAATTTAGACTATGAATGCATATATGGGTTCTCACACAGCCATTCAATGTGGGTTATGAATGCATATATGGGTTCTCACACAACCATTCAATGTGGGCTATGAATGCATATATGGGTTTTCTCACAACCATTCAATTTTGGCTATGAATCCATGTATGGGTTTTCACACAATCATTCAATTTTAGTTATGGATGCATATATGGGTTTTCACCCAGCCATTCAATTTAGACTATATATGCATATATGGGTTCTCCCACAACTATTTAATGTGGGCTATGAATGAATATATGGGTTCTCACATAGCCATTCAATGTGGGCTATGAATGCATGTATGGGTTTTCACACAACCATTCAATTTGACCTATGAATGCATATATGGGTTCTCCCACAACCATTGAATGTGGGCTATGAATGCATATATGGTTTTTCTTACATCCATTCAATGTGGACTATGAATGCATATGTGGGTTCTCAAAAACTAGACTATGAACGCTGTATAGTTTAATGAAATAGTGTGCTTTGTCGTGAAAAGTGTGACGATCCACAGCACCCGCTGAACGTCGCACAACTCAGTGCTGAAAGGGTTAATCCTCCCCGAATTGTCTGTGGAACGCGAGAACGCGTCGTGAACGGGAGCGCGTGCTCCGTGGAAATAGAACGACACGTCGGCGTGTCAGAAGCCGTGTCCAGGGCCAGTGACCACTCTGGGGCAGGGTCCAAGGTCGTGAGAAGCCAAACCTCGAAGTACACGGCCGCTACGAGGCACACGCGTCCTTGGATCCTCGGCCCTTCGTGCGATTTACATTCGACTCGTAACCCGCCACCGAAGGCCGTATGAATATCCGGCACCGGCGAGCCTAATGCCAAGGAACGTCGTTCTCTCTCTCCTCTACACACGCGTGGGCACGTGTGTTGGTGTGTGTGTGTGTGTGTACACGCTCGGAGGAAAGGAAACGAGCAACGAGGAATAAATACGGCGCCATTAGCTCGGTGGACGTTCCTCGATGCGTTTAGCCGGGGAATAATTCAGCGATCGATAGCGATGCAAATTAAATAACGCGAAGTTACTCGCTTTTCTTTTTATTAGAGGGTTCTATCTCCTGCACGAGCACAAGTTAATCGTTAGTTAGCGAGGAGGATGATCGTCGGAGCTTGGTGAACGTGTCTCGATACGTTAATCGGGGAGTAAGTCGTCGATAAGAGTGAAAAATAAATAGTGCAAAATTTTTTATTGACTTTTATATTAGGGGGTTCTGTTTTATATATGACTGGAGTATAATTGTTAATTAGCGAGGAGGATGATTGTCAGAGCTTGGTAGACGTTTTTCGATACATTTATCGGGGAGTAAGTCGTCGATAAGAGTGAAAAATAAATAGTGCAAAATTTTTTATTGACCTTTATATTAGGGAGTTCTATTTTATATATGACTGGAGTATAATTGTTAATTAGCGAGGAGGATGATTACTAGAGCTTGGTGGACGTTCCTCAATATATTAATTGGGGAGTAAGTCGTCGATAAGAGTGAAAAATAAATAGTGCAAAATTGTTTAATGTTCTTTTTGTTAGAAGGTTCTATCTCTTGCACAAATATAGTATAATTGTTAATTAGAGAGAAGGATATTCCTCGATACATTTATCGGGGAGTAAGTCGTCGATAAGAGTGAAAAATAAATAGTGCAAAATTTTTTTATTGACCTTTATATTAGGGAGTTCTATTTTATATACGACTGAAGTACAATTGTTAATTAGCTAGAAGGACGTTCCTCGATACATTAATCGGAGAGTAAGTCGTCATCGATAACAGTGAGAATTAAATAGTGCAAAATTGTTTGGTGTTCTTTCTATCTTATGTACGACTAAAGTGTAATTGTTAGTTAACGAAGAGCAATTATAAATAAAAATCTTTTACCCTTTTATCGCATACTCCTCAAGTTAACTTCAACATTTTTAATTTACTTTTTTTTCCGGAAACAGTTTAGGTTTATTTAAATAGTTGATAATTCTAGTGTTAATTTATTGGTCTCTCATGAATTTCTTTTCATTTTTTTAAAACTAGTTTGTTCAATGAGGATAATCGTAGTATTGGAATTCAGTAGCCATGGTTTGGTTCCAAATGAAACCAAAAATGGATAAGCTCGTTGAAGCGGGAGTACGTCCCGATAAGATACAGTTCAGAAGGTTTACCGAATCGGGGTTTCGATGTATGTAAATGAGACAAATCTTAATATACAGGGTGGTCCATTTAACTCGACCAATTCAACCATTTTCATAACCAGTGGACGAATAAAAATAATGCTATTGCTAAACTTAACGTAAATAATTTTATTGTTTTTTATTAAAAATTATATAAATATTGTAATCAAAATTATTTTACTTTTGAAATGAATAATGATCATTTTGAATGACTTCAATATTATTACTTACACGTTATTGTAGCATTTAAAGTCTGACACTTAAAAACTTAACCCTTTACGTGCCCAATTTTTATTATAAATATAAAAAAAATTGTTGAAACGGAAAATCAACCTATATATAATCCTATATATGCAGTTAAAAAAAAAAAAATTTCCAGTTTAAACAATATTACATTATAGAACATTATAAAATTAATATGTATATCATGTCATCTCGTGGAAAAAGTTAAAATTATTTGTTAAAATGTCAATAAATTAGCATGTGAGCTGAAAGTTACACAGGCTCATAGAGGGGGTTAAGGGTTAACTTAATAACCGTCAGCAGGCAATTAGTTACATAAATTGGCGACGAAAAATTACGCGTCAAGCTTTACGACGCCGCTCGCGCACCGAGCGTGTTAATCTATTTTGCATAGAGCACAGGAAATTTCCGACGCGAGCGTGTGTTACTGCAACTTTCAAGATAACGTTTTGCATTACACCGCCACGGATCGCTCGCTATCTTCGCTCCCGCTCGAAAACGGGGACTGTACACGATCGGGTGTGCTTAATCGCTTTAACAGTGATCGCGGTGGATTAGATGGCTTCCGATTGGAAATTGGTAGTAAAAATCGCTGGTAACTGTTCTGCTTTTGTTGACGAGTGAATAGGTTTGTAATCGAGCAGAATTTTAATATCAGAGCTGCATTCAGATTTATGTAAGATATGATTTACCGTTTGCTAAGGATATGCAAATTAGAGGAATTAGTATTATATAATTATTATACACATTGTAACTATTAACTGATATATAAATTTAAGTTCTATATATTTCTATAAATAATTACTAATTAATATTATTTTCTTAATATTCATATATATTTATAAATAACTATTAATTAATATTATTTATTTGAAATTCATTAATTTATATATATTTATAAATAATTACTAATTAATATTATTTATTTGAAATTCATTAATTTATATATATTTATAAATAATTATTAATTAATATTATTTATTTGAAATTCATTAATTTATATATATCTATAAATAATTATTAATTAATATTATTTATTTGAAATTCATTAATTTATATATATTTATACATAATTATTAATTAATATTATTCATTTGAGATTCATCAATATATATATTTATAAATAATTATTAATTATTATTATTCATTTGAGATTCATTAATACATTGAATATTAATAAAATTAAGTTATCCCAAATATTGGATTAATATTAATCCCTTCTTATTTACATGCTTTTTTTTCTTCAAATTGATATAAAATTCCACTTTTCAGTTTTAATGCACATTGGAATTATTGTTAACTATAACAAAATCATAAGAATTAATACGTTCACTTAAGTATTGCATCACCATTGATTTCTTCCAGTTCTCATTCAATTCCTTTGCATCAAGGTTACATAAAAATTCCATTTCATACAGTTAATACAATTTCGATAGAAATTTTGTGAATGATCCAAAAAGAAAAACAAAAAATGAAAAAGTTAACAACGCGCTAACATCGACGTAACTTTTCGTCTTCCTTCTCTTTTTCTACATTGAAACACAAGCAGTACAACGTATTGAAATTGTATCGAAGAAAATCGTGGCACGGCACAAAAGCATGACGAAAACGAGTCTCGTCGGTCTGAATGGAAGAAGCATCGTCGTTCCGATAAAGCGGATCGTCGGTATTCACCGCGTCTCCTTATGCACATGACCCTTTAACATTTGATCTTTGCCGCTTTACGTAAAGGGCGCTCGTAACACCGGAATAAGATCCTCTAATAATCTTCTTCTTTCCCGAAAAAAAAACCCAACCTTCGAAAAGATCATCGTGGTCGTAACAAATGTGACAAATGTTATAGGTGTTGGTTTATCGATTTTATGCGAAACGTGTATCTGTTTGATTGAAAGAAAAAAAGAAAAAAAAAAGTAAATGTTTCTGCCTGTTGCGTTCACGCAATTCAATGTCAACAGTACCGTTTATTTATAACCGATACAGCCTCGGTTGGTTGGACGTTGATTATTACGTAGCGAATGCACAATTAGCGTGTGGGAATAACGCAGCAACATTCGTATCGCGGAAACGGCGTTTGTACCCCCCCCCCCCTCCACCCCCTAACCCTCTTTAACAGTAGCCTCGTCTCTTTTTTGTTTTCGCGCGAATCGCTTTTCGAAGTCTTTTATGCGATTAATGTGTTGCTACACGATAATAGTTACGAGCGCGATTATTCGATTCAATGTCTTCGATTTTGCGGTCGAGTGAGAGATTTAAAAGATCGACCGAATATTTACTTGTGGTTTATTTAATCGAGACACAGGTACTGATTGTAAGTGACTGTAGGTCGTTGAAAAGTTCAGGGGGTACGAGCAAGAATATTTATCAGAACGATGAGTACAGTAGCGGACAAAAGTTTAACCCTTATTGCGTTCGAGAGGTGATTGTTAGTCAGCAAATGATAGTTTCGCAAATTTTCACACTTTGGTTAATTTTGTTTGTTAGTCAGTCTCTGAGGTTAAATAGTCATATGTGTAAATTTTAGTATATTCCTTGACTAAACTAAATGACGTTTAATATAGGCTAATCAGGGGTACGAGCAAGAATATTTATCAGAAGGACGAGTACAGTAGCGGACAAAAGTTTAACCCTTATTGCGTTCGAGAGGTGATTGTTAGTCACCAAATGATAGTTTCGTAAATTTTCACACTTTGGTTAATTTCTTTGTTAGTCAGGCTCGGAGGTTAAATAATCATATGTGTAAATTTTAGTATATTCCTTGACTAAACTAAATGACGTTTAATATAGGCGAATCTTATTAAATATTTCAAATTTGAAAATTGTTGATGTTAGTATCATTAGAAGACTAACAGTAAGCCCTCGAGTGCAAAGGGTTAAGACTAAAGAGTGAACGAAATTCAAGTAACTAATTTCTAACGAATAGCATGATAAATAAAATTTGCATTTTATGCTAATTAATAAATAGTGTTCTACCGTAATAATAATAAAAATGTATATACAGACAATATTTGCATAATATAAAACTGTGCTATACATTGTTCTCTCTTCTTAAACTTTTGTCCGCAACTGTACTCAAACTTAATCAGATCTTTCAACGGTAACGGGAACACGTCTGGGACCAAAATGTCCCTAGAAGGGTGAAACCGAGCATGCAACCCGACAAACGCTCTATTTAACCCTAGCATATTGAACAAAATTTGTGGTCAGTGTTGATGATCGAATGTAAAAAGTAATTGCACATAAAAAATTTATACGTAAAGAATTTATGGCTGGGTCAAAATGGACCCGGCTCGGTCCTCCTAGGTTTAATTGGCCGGGTAAATAAGAGGAACAGGGAGGGGGGAGAGGAACGAGTCGGCAAGATTCGCGGCGCTGATCGTATCGGTTCCCGTCGTCTTTGCGCCGCAATAAAAGTCTCATTGTCGGTTGTTGTGTTAATCAGCGCGATATTTATTACGTTGTACCTTCGGTCGGTTATTATCAGCCGCGGAACGTTCTTCGAATATCTATCAGGCTCACGTGTACGCCGCGTTGTTGTGGCCGGTTGCTATCGTGGAAAATCTACGTGCAACGTAGAAGCTTCGCTTTTAATGAACGAACCTCTACTTGCTCGCTATTAAACGCTCGCATTAGCGTTCGACGATACACGCTACTCCCGTGCGTCACGGAACAACGTTTCACGGTCGAAAGTAAATACACGGCTCGATCGATTTGCGTTGTCGTTTCAGCATTAATAATAGGGCTCGAAATTGTCCATGGATGATCGTGCGTTTGGTTGGAGCGTTGTTATCATGGCTGGTGGGTCGGGAATCGGTGACCACCGTAAAAGGGAATTGGTAAGTCGAGTATCTGGAACCTGTGACCACCATAGAAGCACTAAACTAATTGAGTAGTTGGAACTAGTGACCACCATGGTGGTACTAGTAACTTAAGTGTTAGGAATTCGTGACCACTGTGGTGCTAGTAACCGATTGAGTGCTTGGAATCGGTGACCACCGAAAGGGGAAATTGTTAAGTCGAGTATGGGGAACCGGTGACCACCAGGCTGAGTATTTGGGAATAGGTGACCACTATGATATTGGCAGTAAGTCTAGCATTGAGAACTGGTGACCATCATGGTGGTACTAGTAAGCTATATATGGGGAATTCGTGACCACCATAGTGGTACCAGTAATCAATTGAGTGTTAGGAATTGGTGACCACTATCGTGGTACTAAGTAAGTTGAGTATTCAGAACTAGCGATCACTATAGAAGCACTAAACTAATTGAGTAGTTGGAACTAGTGACCAGCATGATGGTACTAGTAACTTAAGTGTTAGGAATTCGTGACCACTGTGGTGCTAGTAACCGGTTGAGTGCTTGGAATCGGTGACCACCATGGTAGCACTAAACCAATTGAGTATTTATCACTGGTGAACACTATGGTGGTACTAGCAAGTTGGATGCTAGGAATTGATGACTAATAATTGAGTACTGGAAAGCTATGATCACCGTGGTGTTAGTAGTAGGTCGAACATTGAAAATCGGGGACCACAATAGTGGTATTGATAGGTTAAGTATGAGGATTTGGTGGTCACTATGGTGTTAGTACTAGGTCGAATATTTAGAATCAGTGACCACCATAATAGTACTAACAAGTTAAGTACTGAGAACCAGTGACCACCATAATAGTATTAACAAGTTGAGTACTGAGAATCGATGACCACCACGGTGATACCAGTAAGATGAATACTAAAAATTGATGACCACCATAGGAATCGATGTGTCGTTACATTGGAGCATTTAACAGTGCTGTGTAATTACACGATAATTAGTTGTTCCCATTGAAACGTTGTAAAACGTCAACGTTGTACACTCTCAGCTTCTACTCGTTATCCATGCGCCTTGTCTTATTATTCAAGAATGCCTGGCTAACTGATAACGAACACGAATTCATGAAGTTATACGAATTAATATACACTCGCATCTGTTCATCGATCAAGTTCATTTCGCAGTATGTTTAATGCATGCTGGAAACCTTAGGATAACGTTCAGCTGATACGTCGCGCACTGCTGCAACAAACATTCATTAAGTATCGCTAATTACACAGATTTTTTTTCGTCGATTATCCTCCCGTTCTCGTTACCATAATGAAGCGATACGCGAAGTTAGTTTTTACGTAGACGTTACTTTACACACGTGTCCCGGTATCAGTCCACCTATCTTTCTAATTACTCACTCGACTAGATCCTTCGGTCTTTCTACTTCACACGGTATCTGTTAAAAACATAAATACACGTGTTCCCCGCCAACGTGAAGAGCAACAATTTCCAAACGATAATCGAATCGATTCGAGACCAAATCTCGAAGTTAAACCGAACCTAACCCGAACCTACACCTAGTTGCCTAGCGAGGCACCGTTCAGCCTGTCGTTTTTTCTTTTCTCGCGGATAAAAGTGCACAAAGTGTGCTCTCTTACGTCAATCGGGCCATTTGCCAGGCTGGGGGAAAAGTCAACAGTTTTTAATGCAAAAGGTTGCCCGGCAACTTTGACAAATGCCACGTGATTGGCGGACATCATCACCAGCGAGCGTGCATAATGGCCGCGTGATTGGCGGGTTATAACGGTGACGGACGAAGGAGGAACGGCGTGAAATGGGGGATGGGTTAGAGGGGCGAGAGGGGGGTGAAAGAAAACGATAACCAGCCAGCAGATAACCGGCTCTTTATCGCTCGAGTCTTCACAGGGGTTATCGTTCTGACCACCGTTGCCACGTCCAGCGGTTGCAATATCAACTGGCATTCTATCTCTCAAAATTCTCTTTCTCTGCCTCTCTCTCTCTCCCCCTCAAAATTCTCTTTCTCTCACTCTCTCTTTCTCTCAAAATTCTCTTCCCCTCAGTCTTTCTCTCTCTCTCCAAAAATTTTCTTTCTCTTAGTCTCTCTTTCACTCTCTCTCAAAATTCCCTTTCTCTCAGTCTCCCTCTCTTTTTTCAATATTCTCTTTCCTTCAAACTCCCTCTCTTTCTCAAAATTTTCTTTCTCTCAGTCTCTCTCTTTCTCTCAAAATTCTCTTTCTCTCAGTCTCTCTTTTTCTCTCAAAATTCTCTTTCTCTCAGTCTCCCTCTCTTTTTTCAATATTCTCTTTCCTTCAAACTCCCTCTCTTTCTCTCAGTCTCTCTCTTTCTCTCAAAATTCTCTTTCTCTCAGTCTCTCTTTTTCTCTCAAAATTCTCTTCCCCTCAGTCTTCCTTTCTCTCTCTAAAAATTCTCTTTCTTTCAGTCTCTCTTTTTCTCTCAAAATTTTCTTTTTCTCAGTCTCTCTCTCTCTCTCTCTCTCTGAAGTTATCTTAGTGTGCGTATTGTGTTGCCGAAGAATACCGGCGCCTTATCGCCGAATAATAGCGATCGTCGCGAGCCAGAGTTCCCGTGGCCCGTCCTCTGAGAAATAAAAAGCTCAAAATATTTCGTGTAATATATTTCGAACTCCCGCCACGAGCTATTTTTATTGTCAGTATGCTAGGAATCTCTTTGTCCCTAGCTGCCTGAGAGAACGATCGAGCGTAAAGTAGTAGCCACATTTTCGAAATAATTCCCTAGGATGCTAGTGCAATTACAGTAGCTGGCAAAAGTTTAAGACAATGCAACGCATAGAGTAGTCTTATGTCATGCAAATATTGTTCACATACCTATTTTTATCGTCTTTATGGTGGAACACTATTTATTCCACTCGCAATTTCCTCCCATGCGCTCTGAGGAGCGATCGAATTCCGAAGCGAGCTTCTAATTTCGAGCTCGACAATTTGCAACTCGGTGCGTTTCCCGCGAAAATATTTTTATCCCCCGTGGAATTCCTTGCGTCGGGGTGGCGTTGTAATTGATGGCACGCGACGGTATTCGCTTGCTGCACGGTTTGCCGCGCGTAACCGGGTGAAAAAAAAAGAAACAAAATGGGGAGAGAGGGAGAGAGTGAGCTGAACAGAGCGTGTGAGAGAAAAAGAGAGAGGCGGAGAGGAAGAAAGAGAGAAAGAGAGAAAGAGAGAGGGAGAAATAGAGAAAGAGAGGAAGAAAGAGGGAGAAATAGAGAAAGAAAGAAAGAGAGAGGCAGAGAGGAGAAAAGAGAGTGAAAGGGAGAGAGGCAGAGAGGAAGAGAGAGAAATAGAGAAAGAGAAGAACAGAGAGAGAAAAATAGAGAAGGGGAGAGGAAGAGAGAGAAATAGAGAAGCAGAAGAACAGAGAGAGAAAAATGGAGAAAGAGAGAGGTAGAAAGGAAGAAAGAGAGAAATAGAGAAGGAGAAAAAGAGAGAGAAAAATAGAGAAAGAGAGAGGCAGAAACGAAGAGAGACAGAGAGAAAGAGAAAGGGGGGAATAGAGAATAAAAGAGGCAGAGAGGAAAAGAGAGAGAGAAATAGAGAAAGAGAGAGAGGCAGAGAGGAAGAGAGAAAAATAGAGAAAGAGAAGAAATAGAGAGAGAAAAATAGGGAAAGAGAGAGGCAGAGAGGGAGAGAGAGAAATAGAGAAAGAGAGAAAAAGAGAGGCAGAGAGAGAAAGAGAGGGGGGGATACGAAAGGAGAGTTTATGAAACGATAATAAAGTCTAACCGGGGGCGTGCGTTGAATCGAGTGGTTTATGAAAATCCACTTATGCCTGTGCCGTTGATTACAATTATTTACTATGCCGAGGGAGTGGATCGGTTCCGAGGCTGTTCGTTTGATGTTCCCGCGGTTCTTTCGATCGTAAATTATATTTTATTCGACGTCGCGTCGCTTGTCGGCGATTCGTTTTTCTCAAACATTTCCGCGCTCGATTAATTTCCCTATTTTCCTTATCGACTTTACTTGCTCGATCGTTGCTCTGAAATTTCGTCGAATCGTTTCGCGTGACAAACAGGACATTCGGCCTCGTCGCCGCGGAAACCGCGAATAATCCAACGAAGAAAACGGAAATCTGTCACGGATCACTGATAACAATTATTTTGCCGCTGTTATCAGCGAAGCCAGGTAGAGACCGCGGCCTGTCCTCGCGCGAAAATATTCCATCTGCATACATCACGACACTTTAAACTTATTCTCATTATCTAGCGGCCCGCTTATCTTCGATAAGAAACTTTTCGGGGCAGGTACCTAACGTTCCTACGAATTTATCTGCCGTCGATCAACCTCGACGACTAGTTCCGTCGCGGTTTCGAAAATTATATCCAATTTCAAATTTCAAGCGACTTTGAGCAATTTTCGGGATTATGTACAATTTTGAATAATTAAAATTGGCCTCCTGCAATTTTTTGAAATTGAGTCAAATTTTGAATTGAAATTAACTTCGAGAAATTTTGAACTTGTTTGTTTATTTATTTATTTATTTATTTATTTATTTACAAACAGAATCTATTGTATACAATGCTTAGATAAAGGAAGACAGACAGGTAAATTATGCATAATAAATTTCAGGAATAATTATGATTAATTGGATCAATTGATCCACACTTAAAGCTGGATCTATGAAGACGATATAAAGTATAGTACCATGGTTTATAAATATTTGTAAAATATTTGAATTTTAAAATTGAACATAAATATTTGTAAAATATTTGAATTTAAAAATTGAACATAATTTGTTGTAAAATATTTCAATTTCAAAATTGAACATAATTTGTTGGAAAATATTTCAATTTCAAAATTGAACATAATTTGTTGTAAAATATTTGAATTTCAAAATTGAACATGATTTGTTGTAAAATATTTGAATTTCAAAATTGAACATAATTTGTTGTAAAATATTTGAATTTAAAAATTGAACATAATTTGTTGTAAAATATTTGAATTTCAAACTTGAACGTAATTTGTTGTAAAATATTTCAATTTCAAAATTGAACGTGATTTGTTATTAAATTTTGAACACAGTGGGTTGAATTTCCATTTAACCGTCTGACGAGGGATGGAAGTTCGAAATTCTGTGAGAATAGGAAGGAAAAAAAAAGGAAAGATCCGTCCGTCGGTCGTAAAGTCTGTTTTGATCTGCTCGTTGTTACTCGGTATTCAGTTAACCTCGGTGAGAGCCCTCCTGGTCGCTTTATTTGGCATCGTGGAACACAGGCAACTTTTTCTGGCTTATTCCTCCTGATTGCAGAACCTTGGACAAGGAGCCGAGTCTTGCCAGCTTCTATCTAGCCGAGTTATCACCAAACTTGGTCAATTTCGTAATCCGCTTCTCTTTCGTTGCTAGTATTAATCTTTATCAGTGTCAATTATTTTTATTAACAATAATTCTTATTAACACTTTCCAGCTTCATTAAATATCTTTAAAAAACAAACGAAGAGACTTATCAGTAGATAATTCTTCATATTTTCATATTTTCCATATTGTTTATAATCCCATGTATTTTTTTATTATATTAAACTGCATAATTGTAGTAGCTGGCAAAAGTTGAAGACGACAGGACAATGTAAAACACAGTTTTATGGTATGCAAATATTATTTGCATACTTATTTTTATCGTCATTATGATAGAACACTATTTATTGATTAGCATAAAATACAAAATTTATTTATCGTGTTATTTTTGATTAATTAATTAATTTGTTTTCTTTGACCCCTTTTTGGTCTTAAACTTTTGTCCACAGCTGTACATGAAACGGTTGCGCCTGAATTTCTAGAATAAAAAAAGATCGATCGAACATTTACCTGTGTTTATTTAATCGAGTATTAATTCATAAATTTGGAGTTCCCAAAATTAATCAACCATTGTTACAAATTTTATTGCGTTATTATAAAAAATATTACAAAAATATTACAAATAATAATTACAAAATATTGTTAAAAAAAATGGGTCAAATGGTCCAATTGATCCGTCTGTGACCACGTGATGCACGTAAATGGTAAAAGAACCCATGTTCACAAACCCTTTCCCTTAGCGTGAGGTTGGCTGGAGAAGGAGAGTGAAAGTGCGAGTGAGAGAGAAAGAGAAGAGGTGCTCGAGCCGAATGGGCAACTTGTTGCATTTCGGGTGGGAACGGCTCGATAATATACTGCACAAGAATCCCCGCTTGCACCCTTTGTGCGTGCCAGGCTTGTTTAAATTCCTTGTATCTTAACGCTGCTAACTTTTTCCCGGGGATTATCCGCGAACGTTTTCTCAGCTACGATTTTTCCAAGAGGGAAAAAGAAGCGGAATTTATGCGACTAAATTTTTTTCTTTGTCCTCCGTTCCCTCTGCTATATGCAAATGAAAAATAAACAAATGCAAATTGTTTATTTTCGTTTACTTTGAAACAAAGAAAGAGAGAGAAAGAGATTCCCTGCATTCGAATTTCTATTGGTGGTCATCCTACGTGGTCATTAATTCCTGGCACTCGAATTATTATTGAAATTAATTCAATGTGGTCATTGATTCCTTGCATTCGAATTTTTATTGGTGGTCACGCCACGTGGTCATTAATTCCTGGCATTCGAATTATTATTGGAATTAATTCAATGTGGTCATTGATTCCTTGCATTCGAATTTCTATTGGTGGTCACGCCACGTGGTCATTAATTCCTGGCACTCGAATTAATATTGGAATTAATTCAATGTGGTCATTGATTCCTTGCATTCGAATTTCTATTGGTGGTCACGCCACGTGGTCATTAATTCCTGGCACTCGAATTAATATTGGAATTCTTTCAGTGTGGTCATTGATTCCTTGCACTCGAATTTATTTTAGAATTCATTTAGTGTGGTCATTGATTCCTTGCACTCGAATTTATTTTAGAATTCTTTCAGTGTGGCCATTGATTCCTTGCACTCGAATTTATTTTAGAATTCCTTCAATGTGGTCATTGATTTCTTGCACTCGAATTTATTTTAGAATTCTTTCAGTGTGGTCATTAATTCTCTGCATTCGAATTTCTGTTGGTGGTCATCCCACGTGGTCATTAATTCCTGGCACTCGAATTTCTATTGGAATTCAACCAAAGTGGTCATCGATTCCTTGCATTCGAATTTCTATTGGTGGTCATTAATTCCTGGCACTAGAATTTCTATTGGAATTCAGTCAAAGTGGTCACCGAATTTTTGTTGGTGGTCATCTCACATGGTCATTGATTCCTAGCACTCGAATGATAGGTTCTAGGAAGAAATCAGTATGAAATTGTTAACAAAACACAGTAAGTAAAATTTCCAAACGTATATAGAGTCCATTTTCGAATTTCCCCCCTGTGGGGCGTGGGCCCCACTTTGGGAAACACTGGTTTAAACAATCATCGTTTCTGCGAGTATCCTTCTCACGATTAGCGTGCTGCGTTCTCGCCGTGTCGTTTGACGTCTCAAAGGATTACATAGCGTTACAGAAAGTTAAAACGGCCGTGAAATTGGTGTGGTGCGACGACATGTGTCTTAATTGTTGGCGTGGCTCGTTCCAAGTCCTTGCGGGTGCTCTTCCGCGTAGTTTTAACAATAAAGCAACGCGGACGGCGCAAACGGGTTGATTTACGGCTTCTCCGCACGGAAGTCCAGCGCTGCTGGAAACTCGCGTTTAAAGTTTCCGCCGGCAACTTTTGTTCCCCCCTTTAATGCGCCCCATCTTTTTGGAGACAGCGCGCAGCGGGCGTTTAACAGAACCGATTACATCGCGAGTTTTCGCATGAAAAAGGTAATCGAATGTTTCGGTTTTCATTCGATTATGGATAAACAGAAGATTTTCAGAAAATTAATACTAATAATAATAATAAATTAATTATTTGTATATAATTTAATTATTAATTGTATTATTTGTATATTATTAATAATTAATAAAAATAATTAAAAATAATAAAAATAAATGTTGTTGTATAATATGTTCTCTTAGTTAATAATTAAGTAGAATTTATTATTGAAGGTTGCAAAGTAGATAAAATTAGTGACGATAATAACAATAATAACAATGTTTTTTTTATAATATGTTCTCAATACATTCGTACAGTCTATGGTGATTAAATTTAAAAGTACAATACACGTAATCCTTTATAACTCGAATTTCATCCCCTCCACGAGAAGAAACGATAGTTAATTACAATTTATTATTGAGGGTTGCAAAATAGGTATTAATCCTAATATAATAATAATTACTATGAAATTTTGTAAATTTACGAAATATAATTAACCATTTGTTTCCCCTTACATTAACCCTTTGGTGTTCATTCTGACCCCAATACAAATACTTCTGTAACATTTCTCGCATCATGCGTTCGACCTTCTTTCGTTTAATGCCGATACGCAAATTTTGACATGTAAATTTCGCACGTACAGTCGGAACCACGAAAAATTGTCAATGCCATTTCTTCGTTGTAAATGAAACGGCAGGCCTGGCATTAACGCAATGTAGCTGGTAAGCTGTAATGTTTATTACATTATCACGCGAAACAACCCTTCAATGCTGTTACGCAGTCCCCTCCCCCTTACGCGTGTACAGGGTAAGAAAATTCTGCATTTTTCGCATAATCCTCACTTGGCGGTCTTCAGTGTCGACTCCGGTGTCGCTCTTCACTTTCGATCCGGTTAAAGGGTTGCTGTAATATCTGGTGCTGCCTCAGAAGTAGAATCCGTAATGCCGGGGAAACGTAACTTCGCGTTATTGCATTAGATCGCGATCAGACTCGGGAGGGAAGTGCGCGCGTGCGACCCAGTGGAGTAATTAAATTTGAAAATTGCTAAGTACATGCGTGCAACCCCTTACTTTTTATTAGATCAATCCGTATTATACAACATTATAACAACACCATCATTTTTCACTGTTGATTTATTCGCAAAATTAATTAAACCGGCAAAATAAATTAATTCGATCTTCGTTAACAATTAAGAGAATGGTACGAGTGAAAAATTTGAGGGAAACCCTAGATGAGCCAAATCACAGAAAATGAAAGTGTTTTTATCTCAGACTGACTTTTGTCCGTGTTTTTTTTTATAGTGCTTGCTTAGGATTTTCAAACAAACTTTCATCCCTTATTTTGCCCCCTTTTGGGTGGAATGTTAAAAAATCCTTCCTTTGTGAGTGCCTACGTCATAAAAGGAACTCACTGTTTAAGTTTTATGTTTAGTGTCTGCGATGATGAATTAGTCAGTCTAAATCAGTCAGTCAGTATATATATAGATTACCCTTGTTTTATTATTATTATTGTTTATTTAATCGTTGGCTATTGGCTTAGGATATTTCTAGCTTAAAATTTTAAAATTTTACATTTTATAACCCATCTTATTTTCTAAATTTCTAATTGCACCCCATTTGCCACTAATCGCGCCGTTTAAATAAACAAAACTATTTCCTAATTATTAAACTTATTTTTCTTAACTATTCATTCTTATATCTAACCTTGCCTATTCTGTTTAATACCATTGCTCTTGATCGCCTTTGTTGTCACCGGCGCATATATCGTGGAGGGTGTCTCTCTTCGTTTCGAAGCAGTCGAGCAACTCTTCGTTTCCCGCTTCTTTCTACATTCCCCGATCAAACCGACCAAGTCGCAGTTCTTATGCCGCGGCGGGCATAAAAATATCCTATCGGTTATTAATATCGCTTCCACGATAAATGTGCCAAGATTAGCCACGATTTTGAGTGACATAATCTTCGACGAACGATAACCGTGCCACGGTGTTACCGCGGAATTCGGATTGTCACCGCCTGTTAACAGTCCCGCGGACAATTCCAACGACTCATTGTAAGCAAATCGCGCGGAATCTGTAATTCATGAACTCGAAAGTGGAGGGGCACGGAAATTCGAGCTCTTGCGAGGCGTAGAGCGTGGAAGAATAGAGAAAGAGGCAGAAGAAAATAAGATAATAATAACAATAATAATAATAATGATAATAATAAAAATAATAAAATAATAATAATATTCATAATAATAATAAAATAATAATAATATTCATAATAATAATAAAATAATAATAATATTCATAATAATAAAATAATAATAATATTCATAATAATAATAAAATAATAATAATAATAATGATAATGATAATGATAATATTCCTAATAATAATAAAATAATAATGATGATAATAATAATATTCCTAATAATAATAATAATATTTATAATATTAGCAACAGGCATCACCCCAAAAACATTCACACAAAATTTACAAGTTCTACAATTACCAACACACATACACCCACACATTCTTAACAGAACGACAATAGTAGGAGAATTTCTACAATAAAAATATTGGCATGAACTTGGTGCAGTCCGTTCATGCTGGTCACAAATCAGAGAGAAAATTCTCTGAGAATTCACTAGAATAATAATAATAATAATATTTATTTCGACGGGCTAGTAGCCCATTTTATACAAAAGTATACGTAAAATGAATTTCTCAGAGACGTTGAATACAATTATATGTGTAAGTTTACATGAAGTTCGACAAAAGTTTAAGACTACATGACAATGTAAAACATAATTTTTATCATCTGTTCATTTTTATTGTAATTGTGGTGCGACACTGTTCCTTAATAAAAAAAAATAAGTATAACTCGAGTAATTGTCGTTCGAAGTAAATTTCAAAAATAAAGCACCTAAAACATTCTAGTGAGTAATTGGCAACAAAATCGAAAGGGTTGATAAAGATGCATAAACCTTGCCGCGTTTCCCCGTGCGTTCCTATTTTTACACCACCCTATAGAGAGCCCCACGCATCGATTCGAAATCTTTGCTCCTCGACGAGTCCTCGTAAGGTTCTTCCAAGGGGGTGGCGGAAAAGGGTCGTCGCAAGCGTTAACGCGAAGTGACGAGGCTTTGTTGCAGCCTGCTTGCCTTATGGCATTTGTTGGCAAAAGCGAGAAGCGAAGAGTCGCGGCCAACTGGGCTCGATCCAAGTGCGTCCTCCCGCGAGGGGTAAGAAAGCTCATGAGAAAATTACCGTGTGATTACGTCCCCTCGTAAGTACCCTCGACGGCGCAGAGAAAGTGGCGCACTTGGGGGAGAGTCGAGCGGAGAGAACACGAGCTTTGCATGACCGCTCTCTCTCTCTCTTTTCTCTCTCTTTCTCTCTCCCTCCTTCTCTCTCTCATCTCCTTTCTCTCTCTCGTTCAATTTTCTTCTCCTTTCATCCTTTATTTTTCTCTCTCTTCTCTCTTTTTTCTCTTCCTCTCTCCCTTTATCTCTCTCCCTCCTTCTCTCTCTCGTTCAATTTTCTTCCCCTTTCACCCTTTACTTCTCTCTCTCTCCTCTCCTTTCTCTCTCCCTCCCACCTTCCCTCTCTCGTTCAATTTTCTTCCTCTTTCACCCTTTATTTCTCTCTCTCTTCTCTCATTTCTCTCTTCCTCCTTCTCTTTGTCATCTCCTTTCTCTCTCTCTCTCTTTCGATTTTCTTCCTCTTTCACCCTTTATTTCTCTCTCTCTTCTCTCCTTTCTCTCTTTATTTCTCTCTTCCTGCTTCTCTCTGTCATCTCCTTTCTCTCTTTCTCTCTCTCTCTCAATTTTCTTCTTCTTTCATCCTTTCCTTGTCTCTCTCTCCTCTCCTTTCTCTCCCTCGTTCGATCTTCATCCTCTCTCACCCTTTCACTCCTTCGATCTTCTTCCTCACTTCTTCTTCCACCCTTTCTCTCATTCAATCTTCTTCCTCTGCTATACTTACTTTTGATCCTTACTGTACGCAAGGTATCCCACTTGCAGCGAGGCTCGTTGGGCTTTGGCATACTTGGCAACAAGACATTTTAGACAGCAATAAATTCCGTACCGCAAGCGATAAATTTCTGTTACAAGTGTAATTCGGTAAAGATAGTATAATTCGCAGCAACAAATTAACGAAAATTTATTACGATTATCTAACGTCACCGAAGGTAACTCGATCACGCATAAAAATTAATGCTTGTTTTTCTCTCTCTGTTTCAGGTGAGTCCAAGTTTCCTTTCGCATAAAGATCGGTACCAAATGAGCGGCCTCGGTTTACAACCCGTTGTGTGGTAAGCAGCAACAATTAAAAAGTTTAATAATTTCGCCCGCGTTGCGAGCGCGGGAGGAGAGAAATTACGGCGGAATGGCCGGGACAGTGACAAATGAAGAAAAGTTAGCGTCGTGATCGGACTGGTTGATAGGCCGGTGCCTAGTAATTGCGTTCTTCGATTTAACGAATGCTCTTCGCTCGAACGAAAATCGCACGCGCGTTATCACAGGTCGCAGCGCGGAACGTGGTTAACCTGTTAATTCGCGCTTCGTTGAACACACTTAGCATACCGATCGTCGACTGGGCATAAAAAAGAAGGGGCCATTCTTAATTTGCGCTATGTTAAGCGTATTTATGTTTATACTAGTATACCGATCAACGACTATGCACTGAAAAAAAAGGGTTATCGTTAATTCGCGCTTCGTTGAACACACTTAGCATACCGATCGTCGACTGGGCATAAAAAAGAAGGGGCCATTCTTAATTTGCGCTATGTTAAGCGTATTTGTGTTTATACTAGTATACCGATCAACGACTATGCAATGAAAAGAAAGGGTTATCGTTAATTTGCGCTTCGTTGAACACACTTGGCATACCGATCGTCGACTGGGCATAGAATAGAAGGGGCCATTCTTAATTTGCGCTATGTTAAGCGTATTTATGTTTATACTAGTATACCAATCAACGACTATGCAATGAAAAGAAAGGGTTATCGTTAATTTGCGCTTCGTTGAACACACTTGGCATACCGATCGTCGACTGGGCATAGAATAGAAGGGGCCATTCTTAATTTGCGCTATGTTAAGTATATTTAGTATACCGATCGACTGCTATGCAGTGAAAAGAAAAGTTTAACGTTAATTGGTGTTTTATTTAACACACCTAGCATACCGATCGACAATTATGCAACCAAAAGAAAGGGTTACTGTTGATCCACGGTTTATTTAACACACTTAACATACCGATCGACGTCAATTTGCAAGAAAAGGAAGATAGGGTTACTGTTAATTTCTACTTTATTTAATACACCTAAATACCGATCGACAACTAAAAGAAAGAGTTAGTATTAATTTCTACTTTATTTAATACACCTAACTTACCGATCAACAACTAAAAGAAAGGGTTACTGTTAATTTCCACTTTATTTAACACACTTAACATACCGATCGACGACTGCGCAAACAAAAAGTAATGGTCACCGTATGAAATTCGGGTTGTCCTCTCTTTGCGCTCGGATAGGTTCGCGTTCCACCGAATCTGCCGATCTCTCCTCGGCTGGATGGATCGGCGAGAGCCCAAGTCGCCTTCGGCAAAGGTGATCCACGGAGAAGAAGTTAACGCGCCGAGTAAATTCGCCACCTCGAGGGTTCTCCGGTGCTCGAGCGTGTCCGTCACACGATACCTGCCGTGTGGCACAGGTAATCGGACCCCCGTTGCCAAAATAAGGCGGAAAGAACACGTTCTGCTGGTCGTCGTTTACCGTTGCGTCGCGCGGACCGGTCCGCGGATCGAAACTCTTAACCCTTTGTCTTACAATCTTTTTTTTAGGTGACCATATATACACATACACATGTTGCTGTGACAGTAGCAAGCGCGAAATATAATAATAATAATAATTATTATTACTATAACAATAATATTAATATCAACAACAACAACAATAACAATAATATTAATAGTAATAATAATAATGATAATAATAATAATAACAAGAACAATAATAATGATAATAATAATAATAACAGTAATAACAACAACAACAATAATAATAATCCTTTATTAACAAATATAAATAATTCGGTACTATTTATTTACATACTTATTTATTAATGGGCATGTACCTTTATATATACATACATACACAAGATATACAATTATATATACAAGAGAAAAATAAAATATATCTAATTTGCATTGCCCTCGTTAAATGTGACTGCAATTAAAATTAAAACATAAACGGGTTGAGGTTAGAATACAATTCAGGTTGAGATATTTAATCTGTAATCCGTTCCATGAGTAAAACTGGACGTTGTAAGGCAAAGGGTTAATGGTGAATCAGAGGGTGCAACTTGGTATCTGTCTTTATTATACTAATTCACGTTTCATGGTAATTAGCAAGCGTGGCGTATACTTCGAGGAATTCGTAGGGCCGCGCGATCTCGCGACGATAGATGGCGTACGACGCGTTAACCCTTCCGCGAGTGTTAATTGCGCGGTGCGCTGTTCATTTGCTATCATCACAGTGAACGTAACGCGGCGAATTTCAAGGCCACGAAACACGTAACTGGCTAGACCCGCCTCCTGTTGGCGGAAATGAATGGGAGTCCCCAGAGGGAGGGGTTCGCATGGTGATTTATTACCACTAGAGGAGAGGAAAAATGGCACTTTATAGTGCCTACTTGCGCGCCACCGTATTTGTATCGGCGCTTGTATGTTAATTAATCAAGTCCGTGTACACTGCGGTTCAAAAGTTTTCGTTGTATCTTCGATATGGTGTTGTGGCGAACTTCCTGTCCTCGCCGCTAGGTGGAGTCAATCGGTTACCTTTCTCGCAAGTGCTCGGGTCCATCACGGTTTCTATATACAGTAACGCACAAAAGTTGAAGGGTGAACGAAATTAAATTAACTAATTTTTAAGGAATAGTATGATAAACAAAATTTGAATTTTATGTTAATAATGTTCTACTATTCATAATGATGAGAAAAATAATTATATGAACAATATTTGCATACTATAAAACTATATTTTACATTGTCCTATCGTCTTAAACTTTTGTCCACGACTGTATACTACTGAAAGTAGAATGCGCGAAAGTCGAGGGGCGCCTGTACCTATAACGTTTCGCTCTTCTTGTAACGATTCGCTTCGCTTTAATGGCCGCAGCGATTTATACGAGAATTTGATGTCACGCGAATGGAATGTAGAGCCTCGTCGTGAAACTTTTGGTGTTAGTAGCGAGCAAATACTTTTTGCTGCCACTGTATGCCCGGCGAAAGGACGTAACCGCGTACGCGAAACGTTTCTCTGCTGTTCGATAAGAGATCGGCTACCGGTTTTCGAGGGCACTCGTGCCTCGAGAAACCGTTTCGTTGCGTTCTTTTGGGATCCTCGTGTTTCGACGTGGATACATTAGCAGTCAGGGTCGAGGTGTACGTAACTCGATGTCACCGCGACGAGGTGTCGATTCGCGATATCGGTTGACCAAGCCGGACTAAGAGTTTTGCGTATGTAGTTTATTAATAAAATACGGGCATAGCCCAATTTATATGTATATAGGAAAGTTCTACTTTTATTTATTTAGTAGAGAGAGAGATAATAAGGCTGAGGTATGAATAAAATAAAGTGAAGTACATTCGACAACTTAAAGCTACACTACTAAAACGTTGGCCTAATGAAAGACATGGAAGATTGCTGCGAATGATACCGATACACGTTATCAGTTAATGCAGGAAGGGCTTATTAATAGCGGCTCAGCCTATTTCCCTGATTCCGCGCTCTCGCGTTTTCCTTCGCGTAATATAATGATACTGTTCGTTAATTAAAAACGCGTGGGTGTACATCGAGGAATGCAGGAGCGGCGAGGGTGTAATTAATGAAATTAGTACCCTCTGGTCGGCCCCGCGGATTAACCGAAGTAATTTCGTAAGATTTCAATGTTACGAGGTTACCGAGCATGGAGTTCAAGTTCAAAGTAGCTAACCGAAGCCTAAAAATATCCGTCCATTGTTCTTCCCACGGCCAGATGTGCATTCGTTTCGGGGACACCTCACGCAAAACTCGTATTATCCCCGAGGAAAGTAAATTATACTTTATAGACGTACTTTGAAACTTTGGCGTACTCCATCATAAGTTTGAACCCCCTAAAAGAAAATGGCGGGTCATAGATGACCGCTAGCAATAAGATGGTCGTTGATGACTTGCAAATAATACAGAGGTAACCAAATGAGCGGTGCAATCCGTGTATGGTGATACCGCGATGTCCGTTTAAATGACCACTGGTGGAAATCGAGGGTGGTCATTTATCCGGAGGGGTTGTTTCTCGGCATCAGCTACCTGAACGTGACCGTTGTACCCGTTTGGTCATTTAAGTGGACAACTCGGTGGACATTTAAGCGGACACTTCTGTATTTTTGCGCTACATTGTTACCCACTACGCGTCGCACGCGTATTTTTGGCGTGTCGGTGTTATTCGTGTGCGCACGCTTATTTGCATCCGTCACGTGCGACGGCACGACGGATCGGCCCGCGCATCGAAATTGACACCTCACGGGACCGAGCGTGACGTCGCGTGTTCCAGCGTTGCGCCGCGTTTTTCCACCAGTCACACCGCGGACGATGCTCTGAAACCACCTCGTCCGACGTGGACGCGAACCCATCCGTTCGAACGACGCCGCGAGCGAGCCGATAAAAAATTAATTCCGCTGCAAATCCCATCCTCGTAATCGGCTCCGTTGATCTCGAAGATTGGAGCCGGCCGTATCGTTCCAACGGTAGCCGTGTCGATCGGCCGAGATAACAGTTAATTGGGACGCTTCGACGAGGATTTTCCCTCGACGGTCAATCGTCTGATACGCAACGTCCGCCTTTTTTTTTCGCCTAACTTCACCGAATTTATTTTTAGGCCAAGCACAACGTAGAATTCTTTGGAAACGCTGCTCACGTTGTACGATTTAGACTCGTTGATACATACGTTGAGTGTGTATAGCACTGAGTTAAAGTATGCGGGATTATCTAGATGTTAGGGGACCGGCCGATAGTGACGTTTGTTTATATGTATAATTATTGTCGACACTCGAGTTAACCGAATCTATATCTGTATCTAAAATTTCGTTCAGTAGTTGGTTGGATGTTTTGCGATTACAGAAAGTTATTTCCTCGTCGAAAGGAACAGGATCAAAGTACCATTTCTATGCCATTTTCCTTAAGAATTAATGAAATTAGTACTCCAGAATTAATTGAAATTAATGAAAAGTTCAAGCTCGTGTAATGAATAAAAAATAATGGCACCCACGAAAAGTGCCATTTAGCTGATTAGCCGTTACACTTGCCATTTTCAGATAGATTAACGAACAACGCGTACTACAGTTTCGACCTTCGACTATTTTTTTCCGTCAACGTTTTAACAGAGTTTTTTGCAGTCGCGTTTTTGCGAATCGCGAGGTCCAACCGTTTCAGTTGGCCCTGGAAGAGCAGATGCGCGCCACGGCACGGTTTGGTCCGCGCACAGCCAGCCTAGCGAGCGCGCATGCGCACCGCACGCCGTGGGTGCAACGATACGCTCGCCCAGTGCAGGCGAGTGACGTCACCGGTCTGGCCGATTAGCCCGCCAGTGGTTCTCCGTTTTGTTGATACTCCGTCTGGAACGAAAGGTTAACGCGCAAAAACAGTTTCGACCGTTCTTGTCGACTCACGAGCGCGGCTAGACGGATGACTTTCCGTCTGTATACAGTCGGATCGTTGCTTCGTGAAAACCGGATGGCGAACGCTAAAGAAACAACCGATACTCCGTTCTTCTTCGCGGACTTTGGGTCATTTTTTGCTCCTCTCACAGGAGGTTTCCAATTAGTTAACTGTCTTAAAAGGAATAGATTAAAAAGAAGCTCGTATTTCTGGTCAGTTGTAAGCTGCTAATTTTAGACATTTATTTCGAAATTCGTAAAGGATTTGAGAAGTTCAGTTGTGTGTCCACTTGGTTATCATAGGATCCGTATTGATTAGCGTCGTTCCAAAAGGCATCGGTGTTGAAAGCCGACACTATGTACTCTTTTGGTGCTTTCCGTTAAGCATTCAATTACCGAGCTATTTGAAGATTAACGTGTATTTTAGGGGCGGATCCTGAAACTTTTCTCAGAGGAGGTGAACCCAACGTTAAAAGTTACACTACTTTTCTCTCGTTTTTTTAAAACTATAACTTTGTAATAATGGTGCCTAATAAAGTAAAACCTTTTAGATAACAAACCTTTAGTCATAAAAAAAAAGTTCTAGCGAAATTTGTATTTAAAACATAATATCACTTCTAAACGTTAAGATTTCTTTTCACCCAGTCGAAAAGGTTCCTCCATGCAGAATCTATTACTTTCAATAAAAAGTAGGAATTTCAATATTAGATAAATTTCCTTGAACCAATGCTCTCTGGAGCTACATTCTCAAGATTTCATCCCTCTTAGAAGGTCGTTCCCTTCTCGTCACTTCCCTCTCTATGCATTCCATCCTGCAATTAAAGATGCGTCCCTGTGATCAACAGGAAAAACATTTATACCAAGTGCATCCCCAACAGCAGGCAGGAAGTGCTTACATGGAAATATTTTGCCGCGGTCCCGCCGAAACGTTCGCGAGAACCCATGCCGAGTTTCGAGAACCGAGACAGCGTGCACGGCAGACGTGTTTGTTTGGGTCGGCCCGGTGTTTTTCTTGCAATTATGCTTTACAGCTTCCACGGTGAGTCCAAGAGCGTTCACCAGACAGGCTCTGGTGCTGCAGTTGCATACCTATATACTTTTGTCGAAAAATGTCGGGCCGCGATTAGCTTAGGTTTTTATCCTCCGGCAACGTTGCAGCCGCGGAGAGATGGGACCGGTCGTGGGAAGGGCGAGGAGGGGACGGTGAGAGGGGGGACAGAGTCATGGTACCAGCTACGGTGTGTATGCGCATACGTACGTTCGGGGAAGTCGTACGCAGTTCTGAATAAAGACAGCCGGACACGTTCACCAGCGGCGAATACAAAACTGGCCGCGGCTTTTTTCACGTGTACACTCTCCCCCCTCCCCCTCCCACCGCCACCTACTTGAGTGGTCGCGCGCTCGCATACCTTTATGCAGTATGTCTGCAGAATTTCGAGAACCGTGCTGCGCAGTTTTGCCGCGACTCCTGTGCGCCCCTGCGAGAGACGCGGGGGTTCACCCGCGTACGTCCACGGACTCGCCCGGCGGCGTTTTTCAGCCGTCCGCCCGTGACCTTCGCATTTGTTCAATTCGAATGCACTCCCGCGTGTATTACGCCCGTTCCGAAAATCCCGGCCGCTTTAATAACATCTCTCGCGGTTAAGCTCTCGGAATTTTTTAGACCCAAGGCTGCTGTCAGAGCAGCGGTTCTATGTTTAGAGCGCGCTGCCCGCGACGGAGCGTCGTTCGATACCACGGATTCTGTTTTGTCCACCTTTGTTCCGGTTGTTCGCCAGAACTGTACCATCGTGTTAGGTTAAAGTGTCCTATCTGGTGTTTCCTTTTTATTTTTCATGGGGTATCGAAATTTTTGAGGTTTTGTGGATTTTTGATGCTTTCAGCAAGGGTTGACAAGGGTCCTACAAAATTTGTAACGGCGTAAAAATAGTCAGTTTCGTTGCTGTTGACTGTTTTTTTCAAGAGGTATTACTGAGTGTTTATGAATGTTTATGAGTATGATTGTTTAACCCATTACGTTTCACAATTAACGAGGGTTTGAAGTGAAAGGGGTTGGAATTACAATGTGCTTTGCGTGCATACCACTAGATACGTGTTCTCATCTAATCCTTCAGCTATTTTGTCTGTTGTATCCACTTGCTTATTCCTCATTTTACATTTACTATAGTTTCCTCTGTTTCTTATCCATTCACTACTTTGATATATTTTTTCTAGGTATTTCGTATATTCCATAGCTCATCGTCTATTTCTTCCCTCGTCTCATTTTTTTTCTCTTTTCTCATATTTCGTTGTTTTTACTCTTTCCTTTGTCACGTTATTCGACATTGCAACTGCTCTGTTCAACTCTCTCTTAATTTTTGAATCAAACGATGTATTTCGTTGGAACGTAACGAACAAACGAACGAAGATAAAAGAAACTTTTCTGATCTTCGCTATCTGAAGATCTTTTCGTGCAGATTTCTCGACGTCCGTTCGACAGAGGTTGGATTAATTTGCACGTTACGTAACGCGAACGCGGCATGATTTCCACGCCGCGGAATATTCGCCTCTCGTCGATGATCGACGCGTCTTAATCGCTGCTAGATCTCCCGTATCGCTCGCGCGCTATTGGCAGCCGCTCGCTTGGACGTGAGCGACGATCGCGTGCGCCGTCCCGACGAGACTTGCAAATTTAAATTATTATCCAGCATTATTTAGCAGACGTCGGTACTGCGCGGCAAGTGACACCACTCTTTATCTGGCGGCCGCGAAAGTTTTGTCCGCTCTGATGCATATCGAAGAATTACGTTCGCCTTCGGAAACCTGTTGCATTAACCGTAACACGTTAAACGTTAAGCTTTGGTAAACAAAGCAATACAAAATATGAGAAATAAACAACAACGGTATTGGTTAAAGAATTTTATTAAAGGTCCCTAGTTAAAGTCCCTAGACGCTGATTTAAATCGTCAACTGTCAACTGCAATGGTTTACATAAATTTCTTTAATTCTTTGAATGCTTTGTATGGACAGCATTATAGTTATTTATTGTTATTGTTATTTATGCGCTAGTAATTGTATTGTAATAAGTGGAAGATCGAAAGACAAACGCATATGAATGCTGAATATTTCAAAATATTTTCAAAGGTAGTCACTGCCAATTAGAGAGTAGTAATAAATTGCCACGTAGAGAGACAATGCTGTAATAGATTTCGCCAGACGCATATATGCGTCCATAGCATTCAAAGGGTTAAGTAATCACAGTGATAGACTGATAGAAAGTATTTCTTGTTAAAGTCCCTAGACACTGATTTAAACCGTCAACTGTCAACTGTAATCGTGTAAAAAAAATTTTTTAAGTAACCATAGCGATGATAGACCGACAGAAAGTATTTCTTGTGAGACTTTTTCATAGTGTAGTATCTGGACAATAATTGTTATGCCAACGTTCTTTCGGGGATTGTATATATTGACAGGCTAAAGGACAAAACTTATTTCGTAACTTAAAGTGCCACCTTTGAGCTAAACGGATCGCTGCACGTGACGTTGATAACGACCGATTACGATTACCTATCCATCGACCTTTTTTTCCACCGTCGTAATTGCAGCAGCTTCGATACGATCGCCGATTGATTTACAGCTTTTTAATAAGTTCCAGTGGAAACTTCTATGATCTATTGTAAGTACATTGCTTGGTGCTCGTGGCTTTCGTAGATAATGCGAGAGTGCGGTGTTATGCAATGGTCTCGGGTATTTCGAACCCGTGATTGCCGAACGAGGATGTTGTAATCTGTATTACTTTGGAATTGGTCCGTCAATTCGGATGAAAAATGAAGTTTGCAGTGACAAGGATTGAAGAGAAAGTTAATTCGTGGAATCGAGAACAGGTTAATTGTTAATAATTGGAAAAGGATGCTGATTTTCGAGATATGAAAGGCTGAAGGGCATAAGATTAGGGTTGAGTGAAGGATCGATGCTCTAGCTGCCATGGGAACCGGTGACCACCATGGTGATGTTAACTGGAGTGACTGGAATCGGTGACCACCATCGTGGTACTTGCAATTTGAGTACCTGGAATCGATGACCACCATGGTACCTTTAACTGGAGTACTTGGAATCGGTGACCACCATAGTGGTACTAGCAATTTGAGCACTTGGAATCGATGACCACTATGGTACCTTTAACTGGAGTGCTTGGAATCGGTGACCACCATAGTGGTACTAGCAACATGAGTACGTGGAATCGATGACCACCATAGTGCCACTTGCAATTTCAGTACTTGGCACCAATGACCACTGTGGTGGCTTTAACTGGAGTGCTTAGAATTAGTAACCGCCATAGTGGCACTGGCAAATTGAGTATCTGGGATCAATGACCACCATGGTACCTTTAACTGGAGTGCTTGGAATCAATGACCACCATAGTGGCATTTGCAAGTTGAGTACGTGGAATCGATGACCACCATAGTAGCACTTGCAATTTCAGTGCTTGGAATTAATGACCATCATGGTGTCTTTAACTGGAGTGCTTAGAATTAGTAACCACCATAGTGGCACTGACAAATTGAGTATCTGGGATCAATGACCACCATGGTACCTTTAACTGGAGTGCTTGGAATCAATGACCACCATAGTGGCATTTGCAAGTTGAGTACTTGGAATCGATGACCACCATAGTAGCACTTGCAATTTCAGTGCTTGGAATTAATGACCATCATGGTGGCTTTAACTGGAGTGCTTAGAATTAGTAACCGCCATAGTGGCACTGACAAATTGAGTATCTGGGATCAATGACCACCATGGTACCTTTAACTGGAGTGCTTGTAATCGATGACCACCGTAGTGATACTAACAGGTTGAGAACCAGAAATCGATGATTATCACGGTACTATTAACTGGAGTGTCTGAAATCGGCGACCACCGCAGTGGTACTAGGCAATTCGAGTATCTAAACCGGTTTACTATCAAATTAATCAGCAGATGGCTCACGTGTTCTACGTTTATCTCCTATCTTGCACCTTTCGCTCGACAATACGATTAGAATATAGCATGGTTAAGTAAAATAGACTACAATAAGAAGGATAGAATATATTTCAAAAATTTACATCGGGTTCCCAACGAACGTGTTCGATTTCACACGCGACAAAACTGTTTCCAAATAACTAAAGCGAATTAATACAGCCGCGTACGAAAACCCGAGCGAACGAAAAGCGTCCTACTTTTCGGATAATTCGAACGAATCCGCTCTGATCCGGGTGCAACTTCTATCTCATCGGTTCTCCGGGGAAATTAGTGGCGGCATCCGAAAATCGACGTATCCGTTTTGCGCGCAGCAACGAAAATTCCCGTCTTTTTTCCTCCCCCTCCCCCCCACACAGCTCTCCTTTCTGCAGGACCCTTCACCAGGAGAAGCCAATAAAATGATATCACTCGCAAGGAGCTGAAGAAAATACATACTTCCGAGTGTGAAACATCTTCGAAGGCCCCGGACTCTGAAGCATGCGTGACGCACTTTTAACTGGTTCTCGGTTAGGATAATATTTACGATCAATTTCGAGCAGCTTTTCGAATCCTTTGAAATGCTCGTTAAGAAACATAACCTTGAAACTAATTTACTTGTACCGATTTAAATCCAACTTAATTATAGCATGAACTTAACGGGAATCCAATTTAACTAAAAATTTGAACCTAACCCGAACCTAACCTTAGAGGCGGATTTAAAAGTTTCGCTGACCTAGGTTATTTTATTCTTACTGCCCTGAAATTCAAAGAAAAGGAAGGAATAGGATTCATATTCGCTTAGAATATTTAGTACAATAAAAAATTTATTCATCTTTCTACAAATTTGTTCAATATGGATGAAATTTTCCTAAGATTCATCTTCTTCTAAAACCTATCGCAATAGGATATTTCTAAATCCGCCATTGCTTAACTTGAGTCCTATTTTCATCATAATTCCTAATTACCCTAAAACTATTTTTATTATAATTTGAACCTAACCTGAACTCAATTTTATCCTTTTTCTTGTGTGGAGGAAATCTTCGGAAAAATACCCCATCACCCTGGGGGGGGGAGGGTGACGAGGTTATGCAGGATTTTTACCTACTAAAACCTCCACTGGGGAGCACCCACCCCAATTTTATCCTAACTTGAACCCAACCTGAACCTAATTTTACCTTTTGTTACTGTATATATATTAAAATTATTTTAAAATATATATTATATATTAAAATATATTAAAATATAGAACATTGTGTTACCATACCACTGTATGCATTTTCAGTATATTGGAATTACTGTTGTTATGGTTATGCTAATAGTTATGGCTCTGCCAAGAGTGGAAGGTACACGTTATTTTCATCATAATTCGAACCTAACCTGAACTCAATTTTATCCTAATTTAAACCCAATCTGAACCTAACTTTCCTTTTTATTACTATATATATATTAGAATTTAGAACATTGTGGTTACCATACCACTGTATGCATTTTCAGTATATTGGGATTACTGTTGTTATGGTTATGCTAATAGTTATGGTTCCGCCAAGAATGGAAGGTACACGTTATTTTCATCATAATTCGAACCTAACCTGAACTCAATTTTATCCTAATTTAAACCCAATCTGAACCTAACTTTCCTTTTCATTACTATATATATATTAGAATTTAGAACATTGTGGTTACCATACCACTGTATGCATTTTCAGTATATTGGGATTACTGTTGTTATGGTTATGCTAATAATTATGGTTCCGTCACGAGTGGAAGGTACATGTTAAGCAGAAGAAACGACGAACAGTGGAGAAGCCTCGGTCACGTACGCGCGCGGCAGCACAGTATCGGGCCGCTTGTAAATGCGCACGACGGCGTTGCAGACGGAACTATATAATTCACGTGATTAAAGCTGCACTTTGATCATCTGTTTAGACTGCGTTGCCACTATCGTGAACGATGTACTTACTTCACGGAACGTATCGTCGTTACTCACGCGAGCGCGACCGCAGCGCAGTCGCTTCGGGCTACTTAATAATTTCACTGCTAATTTTATGTGACTACAACATTAATCAAGACGCGATCAGTTACGTGATCATTATGTGATTACAATTACAGTACGATACGAACAATATATTTGTATACTTAACAAGCTTGGTAAAATATTTTTAAATGTAATGTGAACGTTTATCTCTGAAAATAAACAATTCGTGGCATTCATACGTATAATTATAAGTATAATAATATATTACACGATATTTGTTACCTTTAAAGGCAAGCATAACGAGTAAATAACTTAATGTGTGATATAAATGGAAGAGTTCACATTAAGGAAGGATGAGAAAGGTTCAGTATTTTCAGAAGTTGATTATAATAAATCTGTCGATGGCCATAATTTAGTATAATAATATATTACACGATATATGTTACCTTTAAAGGCAAGCATAATGAGTAAATAATTTAATGTGTGATATAAATGGAAGAGTTCACATTAAGGAAGGATGAAAAAGGTTCAGTATTTTCAAAAGTTGATTTCAACAAATCTGTCGGTGACGATAAAAGTTAAATGCAAATTTTATCGATTGAATAGCATGGAAATGACATAAAATCACAGAAAAGGAACGAAGACGTAGATTGTAGACAAAAATAATTTTTAATTATTTTTATAATCACCATCTACACGTTTAAGGTAAAAAGATACGCTTTTCTAGAATCACTAAAAGAGGATGTGAAAAGCATGTCAAATACGCAGGAACGCGTCCTTTCGCAGCTGAACCTCTGATATTTTCGACCTGATCCCCAGAACCGGATCCGTTTAATTAACCAGGAGAAACCCACCGGATAATAATGAAGATTCTTTTTCTCGCCCGAGAACCTCCAGAAACAACGATGTTTAACGATGTCTGACGTCACGTTTGCTACGTCAAGGCGCGACGAAGAAACCAAAAAAGAGAGTCGGGTGGAAAAAACGAATTCGTCATTTTGCGAACAGAATTCGAAGTGTTGTGTCGTTTCTCGATAAAAAACGAGACGAAATGCAGGAATTTATCGCGTTTGACTTCCATGGGGCGCGATGAGTCCCATTAGTTTCATTACTCGCCGCTAGAGCAGCAGCACGCGGGAAAGTCCAAAAACAGGCTGAATTTTCCGTTTAAACGATAGGGTGGGTATTCTCATTGTAAAATGAAGAATTTAAAAAAAATTGTAATTATGGTTTTATATATTGTACTATTAAAAAATTGTAAGGCGTACGTAGGTCAAAAATATTAGTTAACGTTTTGGGTGCCATGGACGCATATATACGTCTAACGAAAGTTGCTCGTAGGGACTATGGACAGGGCAAAGTGATAAAGTAACAAAAATGTAGTTTAGCGAATGACAAAATTGCTGATGATCGATAAACGTGGTATAATTTAGGTATTCCCATTGTAAAATGAAGAATTTAAAAAAAATTGTAATTATGGTTTTATATTATAGTGTTGAATTCAAAAATATTATTTAATCTTTTGGGTGTTATGGACGCATATATGCGTCTAACGAAAGTTGCTCGTAGGGACTATGGACAGGGCAAAGTGATAAAGTAACAAAAATGTAGTTTAGCGAATGACAAAATTGCTGACAATCGATGAACGTGGTATAATTTAGAAATCTAAAGATGGTCGTTTTATTAATCGAATTATATAAGTCCCGACTTAGAGATCACTTTCATGATCACCAGCTCGATAGCTTTCACGCGTCTCGGGAATTCCTACGGAACAGGTGAAACCCTGCGAGGACCAAAAACGGAACGTTCGTTCGTTCAGGGAAATTTGTTGAGAGACTCTTGGAAACGTTAAATAGCTAATTCTAATAAATAGATCGATCGCAGCAGGAATGTTCGATTAAGCATCACTGTTCAATCGGCGAAAATGTCAAAACCGCTCGAAGGCCGGGATAATTTTTTGCTTTCCACCAACACGACCAGCAAGGAGGGGGAATAAAGGAGGACAGATAATTATGTTTAGCGGGATGACGGTTGACCGGACGCCGGAACGAGTTTAAATCGATTTTATAGAGAAGAAAAAGTCGTGGTCCGGGACGGGTCATCGGGCAGCTCGTTTTTCAACGCCACGGCCCATTATTTCGACGACCAAAAAGACTTTATTATGCGCGTCGACGTACTGCGTGAGCGCTCTCTCGTACGTAGCATTAAAGATGGTCGGAATTAGACTCGAACGCAACCTACGCCAACCTTCAAATTTGTGAAGGTGACGCGGGTCCCGCGATGATGCACGCCAGACACGTCTGGAGGAGGAGGAGGAGGAGGAGGAGGGGGAGACGAGAGGAAAAAAGCGAGCCTCCACGGCGGATTAGCCTGCCTGTGCAGCGGAGAACGGTCAATTAAAATCGGTCATCGGTACGGAGCCATTATTTTTATTGCGTCTGGCGCGCGCGCGCGCAACCGCCCGCCATTATGTCTACGCGCAGCGCCAGACCACATGGGCGATCTGTCCACGTGCTGGTTTCTCCAGAAACTATTTCCTTAAGATCTTCACCTGACGATTTATGAATCGCAATGGAGGCTTTAGCTGCAAGAAGGACGCGAGTTTTAACACTAGAAATATCGATATTAAATATATGCCTAGTAATTAAGGAATTAAAAGTAGAAATACTTAAATCTTAATAAATCCAGAGCTTTTTTATTGCTCTTAACAAGAGTCAGCGCAATTAATTTATAAGGAATAGCACGATAAACGGAATTTACATGAAGGAGGTCTAAACGCGATCGCCGCGCCCCGCATACCGGATCGGCCGGTTCGATTGGAATTTCGAGCCGTTGCCGCCGCGGCGAGCGTCACTTAGCCCTGCGTCCTCCAAATTTATAACAGGCTTTCGCGTTTTTATCTTATCAAACTCTGCTCCTGGATAAAAGCGATCTTCGACTGCGGCGCTGAAGGCACGAAGCGAAATCGTCGAGAAATGTGCTCCCCTGGAACCTCGACGAGGTGTGAAGGTGAGGTCCATGAATACATAAAATTGAATAGGCGGTAAATTAAATTAGGAGAACGATTTCACGCGTGGACCGTGAACAAACGAGGAGGGAGGCGATGAAATCGTAGAAAATGTCTCCGAAATTTCGATTCATCTGAGTTTTCCACGAGGTCAGAACTTTTGCGTGGTCGGTAAACACGCGGAAACAATGGCGCCGGATAATTAATTCGCCGGGGACTCGAAATATCAATTAAACTCGCGACTTGGCGACCTATCGAGCCGTTTTAATCGCGACGCTCGTTCCCACGGCATACGGATAGCGTCCAGCAGGCGAATTTTCACGCGCCCCCTCCCCCCACCCCGCCCCATACCGACCATTACCCGTCGTCCGTCGCGACCCCCCACCCCGGTCCGCGTCGCGGTGCACGCAAGAGCGCATGCGCGTTTGCAGTCGCCGCACGGCCCGCGCGCGGACACGCAGACAGAGAAGTGCATCGCTTGCATATAGATAAACCGGGCGACTCGTTGTCCGAGGTCGGTGCTCAAGGTTGCGCGTGACGTCACTGGACCTCTTCCTCGGCCTTCCACCACCTTCTAATATCGCGAGTTCGCGTTTACATCCGCGACGCACACATGTGTACACACGCACACACACGAGGCGTCAGGCTTTCATGTAGCTCGATACACCTTTGACGCGTAGCAGACGGAACGAACCGGGACTGGGCTCAAATATGGTTAATTTAGAATTCCTCGCGAGTACTTTGTACAGCGAACACTGTTCACGAGTACTTTTGTGCAAGTACTTTGTATCGTAGGTGTTGCACAGCAGTACTTTGGATTGTAGATACTATGCAAAAGTACTTTACGTTGTTGACAACTACATAGAAGTACTCTGGATTGGGGGCGTTGCACAGAAATACTTTGTATTGTGGGCACCACGCAAAAACACTTTGTATTGTAGGCTTTGTATTGTAGAAGCTCATGCCCAAGTACTTCGTACTTCGAGTACTACCTCTAAGTACTTTATACGAGTACTATTCTTCCGTATTTTACACTTCGTTCACTATACCTAAGTAATTCGCATCACCAGTACTAGTGTACTTTGAGTACTGCTCATAATTATTCTACAGAAGGGCATACTCTGCACTTCCAGCATCATTCGCACTTACTTTCTATGAGTACTTTGTACTTCTAATATGTGCAAATACTTTGTACGAGTACTTTTATTTATACAGTACATAATAATATGGAGTAGGTAGTGAATTTAAGTATTTCGTACGACCAGTTCATCTTTTTACACGTTAGGGTACCTATAGGGACATTTTCCGTTATTCCTTTTGCTGTGCAAACTTGATCCTATCTGTGCTTGCCACTATGTTCGCGTCGTTCGCATGGAAAACGTAATCCCGCTGGGGGTATTGTGTTTATATTCGCCGGCGGGAACCACCTGTCGCATCTTTGTTGCTCATCTTCGTGCTTGCTGTCGTCTTTTTGGAAACGGCTCACGCGACCGTTTTACGCAACACGTAACGTAAGTGTAGCCTTCGTGTACAGTGCCGTTCAAAAGTTTTACATCGCCTGTACTACTAGTAATTTATTTCTGTTCACAAATTAACCCTTTGCGCTCGTGAGGTGACTGTTGGTCACCAAATGATAGTTTCGCAAACTTTCAGACTTTAGTTGACCCTTAACGCTTCAACTTTTAACCCTTTGCGCTCGAGAGATGACTGTTGGTCACCAAATGATAGTTTCGCAAATTTTCAAACTTGTGTTAGTTTGTTTATTAGTTAGGTTCAGAGGTTATACATGTCATATATACGTAAATTTTAGTATATCACTTAACTAAACTAAATGACGAATATAGGCGAATCTTACAAAATATTTCGAATTTGAAAATTTTTGAAGTTAGCACCATTAGACGACTAATAGTTACTTCTTCAAATGCAAAGGGTTAATGTCCACCGTTTCTCACAAATTTGTTTGTGATGAAACTGTTTTTGGTCACGACGCATGAGAAAAACTTTCATCGAAAATGGCACGCATAATCGTCGCTCGATTCATAAGACGAGGGGTTAAACACGAAAAGTTGCAGCGGGCGCTGCAGGTACCAGTTCCGGTTGGGTTAGGCCAGTTTTGAAACGGTTCACCGCTGCGTCGATTCGGACTCCGTCACGGTTCGAAAATCGTGGGCTAAGAAAAGTTCACGTTGGGCGATGCAACTTCGAGAAAATTGCATCAGATCGTGTCTCCACGTTATATGTTAACAAGCGTTTGGTTCCCTGTGACTGTTTGCATTTAGTAGAATTTTAATTAATTTTCTTTCGTTACACGCTACGAAATCTTTATCTTTATCTTAATTTTATTTAAATTTTCTGTAAGAATTTTTACTGGACATGGAAATTGTTGATTAATGTTGCTAGTGGATTTAAATTAGATTTCTTTCGTTACACGCTACGAAATTTTTATTTTTACCTTAATTTTATTTAAATTTTCTGTAAGAATTTTTGTAGGACACCAATATTGTTGATTAATGTTGCTAGTGGATTTAAATTAGCTTTCTTTCGTTACACGCTACGAAATTTTTATTTTTATCTTAATTTTATTTAAATTTTCTGTAAGAATTTTTATAGAACACCAAAATTGTTGATTAATGTTGCTAGTGGATTTTAATTAGCTTTCTTTCGTTACACGCTACGAAATTTTTATTTTTATCTTAGTTTTATTTAAATTTTTTGTAAGAATTTTTACAGGACATCAAAATTGTTGATTAATGTTGCTAGTGGATTTAAATTAGCTTTCTTTTGTTACACGCTACGAAATTTTTATTTAAATTTTCTGTAAGAATTTTTACAGGTCACCAAAATTGTTGATTAATGTTGCTAGTGGATTTAAATTAAATTTCTTTCGTTACACACTACGAAATTTTCATTTTTATCTTAATTTTATTTAAATTTTCTGTAAGAATTTTTATAGGACACCAAAATTGTTGATCAATGTTGCTAGTATGAAAATTTCATTTCTGAATAGGGAATGAGAACGACATTTCGCACTGTAACAGCCGAGAATCTTGATACGTATCTTTGAACAGCATTGTATCGAAACTTTTAAGATACATCGCCGAGTTGCTGATAACATACTTTATGTGTGATAACGCGATTTGAAAATCCGCAGATTCTCGTTTGTTCATTAAGAGAGATAAAGTAGAATTTTAGCATAGTAACTACATTGCATGGTATAATTATATGATATTTAACCCTTATGGGTCCAAGAGTGCTTCTCAAGCACCAAATATAATTAACCCTTTACACTCCAGAAGTTACTGTTAGTCGTCTAACAATATTAATTTCAAAAATTTTCAAGTGCAAAATATTTACTAAGATTCCTTATATTAAATTTCATTCAGTTTAATTAAATCGTATACTGAAATTTACATATATGACTATTTAATTGTAATCACTATGTTGTAATAAAAATAATATTCTGAAATGAATAAACATTGTTTTCAATGACTTTAATATTATTTACACGTCATTGTAACATTTAAAGTCTGCAAATCAAAATATGACGAGAATAAGTTGGAGTTGTCACTTAATATTCACACTTAAAAAGTAGGAGTGTTAAGGTATTAATTTAAAAGAACCATAAGTTATTGGAAATAGTATTTAATACACGTATATATTTTATTCTAATAACAATAAACGTGTAGCAGTGTAAATAGTAAACGATACATGTTATTCGTACAATTAACGAAGATCGATATCGAAAGATTTTGATATCTCGTAAAAAAAAAATTTATCGCGAATATTATAGCAGTTGCTTAACGTTGCTCGTGCGCTGAAAATAACTTTGAAACACTCCCGAGGCCTATTACCATGTGACGTTCATTTTTTATTTTTTTCTTTCGTTTCGTCGGCTCACTTCAAGTTTACGTCAATTATCGCGGTTCGATAAAATATTTACATTCAATTATGATAAAAACCGTGTCGCCGCGAAGGTTACTTTACCGAGATCACACAGAGCAAAGAGGGAACATCGCGCGATGTCATTTTAATAGCCGGCTTTGCCGATCGTATAATTTTCGCACACATTGCGTAATCCGTGTCTTATTTTTTCCGTTCCCTATCACCGGGCGCGTTACAATATTCCCGCGCAATCGTAATCGTGTCACGATAAACGAGTGAAATCGCTAATTGGCGAACATTAGTGCCGCTTCGAATTTTCGTCGTAACACCTGATTCGTATTAGAATATACAGTGCACTTTAAAAAGCATAGGTTAACACTAACAACAACAACAATAATAATAATAATAATAATAATAATAATAATAATAATAATAATAATAATAATAATAATAAGAAGAAGAAGAAGAAGAAGAAGAAGAAGAAGAAGAAGAAGAACAACAACAACAACAACAACAATAATAACATTAATAACAATAATAGTAATAATAATACTAATAATAATAACATTAATAACAATAATAATAATAATAATAATAATAATAATAATAATAATAATAATAATAATAATAATAATAATACTAATAATAATAATAATAATAATAATAATAATAATAATAATAATAATAATAATAATAATAATAATGCTTTATTTAATGGGTGTGAAACCCTTCAATATATAAATTATATAAAGAGGTTAACAATTACGTGGTATAGTTTTTAAAATGTTACACTTAGAGTATACTAGAGTCATTCACAGTTAAAGTGTGGTTATTCGAATCTTCGTCGAAGCAGCTGATTCGTGCTGGAATATACAGTACATCTCAAAAAGCATAAACTAATACTAACAATATACTGTACATCTTAAAAATTATACATTAACACTAACAATAATAATAATAATGCTTTATTTGATGGGTGTGAAACACTCCAATATATAGATTATGTAAAAAGTTTAACAATTATGTGGTATAACTTGTATGACATTATGCTTAAAGTATACTAGGGTCGTTCACAATTAAAGTATAGTTGCTTGTAGCCAAAAAATCAAAAGTACTCAATATAAGAGAAAAATATTTTTTATAATGTTCACGAAAAAGATTGTAAAGTGAATCTTCAAAGGTAGCTGATTTCCAATTTCCAAGATTTCCATAAAAAATTACGAAATGGTCCCTTTTTCACCGTTCTATCGTTAAACGCCAATAAAGGAGGATGAACGAAAGATAGGGGTGAATTGTGTGAAGAGTCGAAGGTTAATTTATTCAAAACAGATCGGTCAATTTTTCAGTCCCGTATCGAACAAACCACGTGCCTCGTAATCTGCGACGCACAAATCGTTGCGTAACGAAAGTGCGGTTTCGATACGCGCCTCGGCACGCAACGCACACGCGCATTCCCTAGGAATCCTTGCGACTTGACGTGAAACCCACGCGCTAGGCGTGTACCGTGCACGGCGGCCACCACGATTGCGTCGGAACGTTACGTGCGAACGCGGTACAACGGGTTCTGCGAGTGAAAGGGTTACATTAGACACGGAGAAGTTTGCACTTGATGCTTGGTGTTACGGCTACGGCATCGTGGAATGAGCTAAGCGTATACATACGCGAAAAGATAAACCGATCGGGTTCTCATTTGGCCTCGGAACAATTGAACTCTTAACGCGTACTTTGGTTGTGGGCTACAATGCTTGAGAAATTAAGCGAAAGTTATAGTGGTCACCGTTGACGGATGATCACCCTTTTTAACCCTTTGCGCTCGAACGGTGACCGCTGATAATCAAACGACAGCAATTTTGCAAGTTTCCAGATGCAAAAAGTTACGTTTAAAAATTTCAGCAGTCTTTATCTGAATTAAATGAGCGTTAAGATATGTAAATTCTAATTTCAATGATCTGTAGTTGGAGATTTTTGAAAACGGAGAGTTGCCTTTCCAGTGCAAAGGTTTAAGAGTAAAAAAAAAAAAAATATGGTAAAATGTTGCATGACATTCTGAAGAATTTGATAGGTATGCACTCAAAGTGCTTACTGTAAATTTAATTATTTAAGTTGTAGCATCAGGTGGAAATATTGAACTACTAACTGCGAGTGAATTTTTGATTTTGTAAGAGAAAATTCAAATTGTGTGATCTTATATAGTTTCTCACTCCACCCAAGGGAGGATTCTAAATTAGGTTATGGTGGTCACTGGTTCTTTCGTTTGACAATGTTGGTCGCATAATGTGATCATCGATTCCCAGTACTTATTTCATGGTGGTCACATAATGTGGTCATCGATTCCCAGTACTTATTTCATGGTGGTCACATAATGTGGTCATCGATTCCCAGTACTTATTTCATGGTGGTCACGTGGCGTGGTCATCGATTCCAAACAATGTTAAAATTATCAATAATACTCTAGTTATATGCAACTTGCGATGTTGTCAGTGTTTCAATAACAATGCAAAGTAAATCTGTTTCCTAATTCTCTTTTATAGTGGCCTAATTGGCTGCTACTACCGTATACAACCAACTATACACGTATCACCATAAACGAACGACAGTCCTATGCATTATGCAAGAAATAATACAAAACTATTTATGTCCAGAGTCCAGCCTTCGAATATATTAATATATCTAACATACTTATTTATGTATAATTGCATAATAGATATACAATTTAACGCGATTTCAAACTAAAAATAACCTCGAGAATCCTTCAGATAGCCATTCACGAGTCACAAGTTGAGAACCACTGTCTCAGACGGCTGTGTATAGCTTTATAAGGAATGAAATTCCGATTTCCTGGAGGAAAAATTTAATATTTATTCTTCTGAAATTCAAAGAATATGGTTTATACTGTTGGAGATAAGGATCTGAATATAAACAAGCGAGGCCCTTTAACACTAGATTTATGAGACCCGTCAATTTGACGGGTTTCAAACTTCTGGAATAAAATTTGCAAAAAAAATTATTATCATTCCTAATAATTTTCATTGATTTTAATTGGTGGATTGATACGAGTATACCTTAGTCTATTTTCCTCTCAGCTCTAGAGTTTTAAATTTTACATGATGTATACCTATTTCTTAGGATATGTATATTAGAAATAGATGCCTAGTATACCTTAATCTATTTTTTTCTCAGCTCTAGAGTTTTAAACCTTTGCACTCGGCTGTCCCCTCTCATGGGACATCGTAATCCTAGCATATGATAGTTTCGCAAATTTTCAGACGTTAGTTCAGACCCGGACGTTAAATAGTCGTATATGTAAATTTTAATATACGACTTAACCAAAACTAAATGAAGTTTAATGTACGTGAATCATAATAAATATTCCGAATTTGAAAATTTTTGAAGTTAGTATCATTAAACGGCTAACGGCTACCTCTCGAGTGCAAAGGGTTAAATTCTGTATGATGCATACCTATTTCTTGAGATATGTATATTAGAAATAGATGCACAAGAAATGTCCGTAAATCTAGTGTTAAACGAGGCTGAGAAAATGTCCCTCAGCCCGCCACAACGCATAGGCCCGTGGCAGTTTTCGTATAAGGCACTAAAAAGGGTTAATTGTCTGCCTAATTGTCGGCTGATGAATGAACGGCATTAAGTCGACAACGCGGCGGCCTTCCTAATTGGGCGATATTTATAATGCCTGTTACACGATCACCGTGTAGGATTACCGTGGCCAATAAAGCTCAGGTATTGACAATCAGCAATTTTTCGTCACCGTTCGTTTTAATGGCACGCTGTAACGCTTTTTCTTTTTTTAACTTAAACCTGCCATTTTTAACGAACATAATTAACGGTAGCGATTAGGGATATCCGAAAGTTGAAAAACTCAGAAATTGGTATTACAATTCGTCTAAATAGCGGCTCGTATTAACGTTCAAGGTTCGCCGCAATTAAGTACGATAGCGTGGCCATTAAATGTCGTTTTCGTACAAGAACGTAAACTGGCACTTGCATTACTGTTACTATTATTTTAAATAACGTTTAACGTGTACCACTGAAAACTGTATTCGTGGCAGCGAAACGTGTGAATCAAAAAAAAAAAAAAATGGCCACGTCGTCGAAAGGTGACATTTCTTTCCTACAGAGGCGTCTACAGTGAATTCCGGAAGTCGGGGATAACTGAAATCGGCCTTTTCCCGGCCACGAAACATATAAACACGAAACGCAACAGGGCTGCCATTCTCGATCCCATGGGCACTCGCGTTCTCTTAACATCGTTCAAGGTCTCTCGTTCTGTTCTCTCGCAACGTTAAGCCCCTCCCTCTTCTGCGCACTATCTGCAACTTTATCGTAGCTCGCTACGAAAGTGAGAGGGGGGGGGGGGGACTGTCTCTCAATCGTGATATTTTCGCCTTCTCTTGACAATCGCGCAAGGTCTCGATCTTCGCAGGATCGCCATTATTTACATACGTTCGCGAGGTCAAGCGAACCATTTTTCGGGTTTTTGCCATTTTTGCCAATTGGTCGATTTGCATTTTTAACGCTTTAAGCGCTGAATACTTTTGGGTATACCTGTTCTTTAGTATATGTGTATTAGGAATAGATATACAAAAAATGTTAAAAGTCGACTGTTATACATTATAATAAAACTGTGATGATTAAACGTTATCGTGTAATGTGCTATCTTTGTTTTTCTCTGCTCTCGTTTAGTTTCCACTATAGCCTATGCAATATCTTCTGTCACTTTATGGTTCTTATTCAATTTATACACCTTAGGTACAAAAAGGTTTCATAGCCGTATAACATTTTTTTTTCTTTTAACGTGGAGGTAATCTTCCGAAAGATACCCAACCACACTGAGGGGGTCAGCTAGGTTATGTGGAATTTTTACCCACTAAAACTTCCACCAAACCTGAACCTGAACCTATCCTGAACCTGAACCTAACCTGAATCTGAACTTAATCTGAACCTGAACCTAAAACCTTCACGGTGGCCACCTACCGCGATTGGGGAAGCATCGGGAACTCTATAAGAACACGTCCAGAACCAAACCTGAACCTAACTTGAACCTGAACCTAAAACCTCCATGGTAACCACCTTCAGCTATTGGGGAAGCATCGGGAACTCTATAAGAATACGTCCAGAACCAAACCTGAACCTAACCCGAACCTGAACCTGAACCTGAACCTGAAACCTCCACGGTGGCCACCTACAGCTATTGGGGAAGCATTGAGAACTCTAGAAGAACACGACCAGTACTTCCCCTGAACCTAACCTGAACCTGAACCTAAAACCTCCACGGTGGCCATCTACAGCTATCGGGGAAGCACCGGGAACTCTATAAGAATACGTCCAGAACCAAACCTGAATCTAACCTGAACCTCAACCTAAAACCTCCATGATGGCCACCTTCAGCTATTGGGGAAGCACCGGGAACTTTAAAAGAATACGTCCGGTACTTCCCCCGAACCTAACCTGAACCTGAACCTAAAACCTCCACGGTGGCCACCTACAGCTATTGGGGAAGCACCAGGAACTCTGGAAGAACGCGTCCAGTAAGCCGAATGAACCTTTTTTTTTCCGCGTGGAGGAAATCTTCCAAAGATACCCAACCACCCTGAGGGTGGTAGCTAGGTTATGTGGGATTTTTACCCACTAAAACTTCCACGGTGGCCATCTACCGCGATTGGGGAAGCACCAGGAACTCTATAAGAACACGTCCAGTACTTCCCCGAAAATTAAAGTTACCATTTACCCCTGGTGGGACTCGAACCCACAACCCCCGGTTTAGGAGACCGATGAGACCTTATCCATTAGGCCACAGAGGCTATTAAGCCGGATGAATCTAACCAGAACCAAACCGGAACCTTTCTTTTTTTTTCTCGTGGAGGAAATCTTCGGAAAGACAACCAGCCACCCTGAAGGGGGGGTGACGAAGTTATGTAGGATTTTTACCTACTAAAACCTCCACGGTGGCCTACTACAGCGAATTAGGGGAGCACCGGGAACTCTAAAAGAACACTTCCACTACTCCCCCTCATCCAAACCTGAACCTAACCCGAAACTAACGAAGAGCTAAGGGTGAAAGAAAGCGCGGGAAGATTTTCAAACGAGGGCGGGAAACGCGATCGCGAAGTTACGCGGGGTGACACAGTAACCGGCCGCCATGGTGAAAAACACTCGCAGACATGTTTAAACGGCGATTACCATATCCATGGCAACAGCGGCATCGATCCTTAGCGGATTTTTTATAAAGCCACCCCTTACGCGTAGCCGCATCGCTCAAGTGCGTTTACGTAATGCGTGTGCACGTGCATTTGCATACATGGCTGAAGGCGGGCCTATATATAGAGGCGCGTACACGTGTACGTGTGAGCACGTATAACCTTGCGTATGATTATAAATATGTAGCGTAATGTACTACGATTCCAGCGTTCCAGGCTAGCTCGTTACTATCGATACGGTATTCTATCGGCACGGCGAGCAGTGGCTCTCAAATTTTCCTAGAAAACGGAGATTTGTCGCTGCAGTACCACCCTAGGTTTTATTATGGCGTTTAGATACTAGATATTAGGTATTATTAGGTAAATTGAATTAATGTTAAATATTTTCTGAGAAAAGTGTTGCTTAACAACGATTTTCTGTTTTTGATGAATTATGAAATTTAATACAGTAGGGGACAAAAGTTTAACGTCAAAGAGTTGAAGAAAATAAATGAATTAATTAATAAGAAATAGGGGTATAAATAAAATTGGTATTCTATGCTAAGCATTAAATAGTGTTTTAATGAAAATAAAAATGAACATAAAAATAATATTTGTGAACCATAAAATTATGTTTCACATTGTCATGTAGTCTTAAACTTTTGTCTGCTACTGTAGGTTATATATAAAATTTGAATTATTACGTGTTAATCTTTTTAACATTAATTTGAATACTCAAAGTTTTCTATAAGAAGAAATTGAAGTTTCACTGAAAATTATATAGGTTTTATATAAAATTTGAATTGTTACCTAATTGATCTTTTTAATATTCATTTGAATATTCGAAATTTGGTGCGAAAAGAAATTGAAGTTACACTGAAAAAAATATAAATTATATATAAAATTTGAATTGTTATCTGTTAAACTTTTTAACATTAATTTGAATACTGAAAGTTTTCTATGAGAAGTTGAAGTTACACTGAAAAAATATAAATTATATATAAAATTGAAATTGTTAACTGTTGATCCTTTTGGTATTCATTTGATTGTAAAAAAAGGTAGAAGTTTCGGTATAATTGAAAAATGACGAAATTTAAGAGGGTGAAAGATAATGGTACTTATAGAAAAAAAAACCATTTCCCACCCCTCTCGTTTCCCGTCGCGTTCGATCGAGTTCCGGTTTCGACATGAGAGGCACTGCGTATCCTCGTCTCCTTTCACTTCGAAGCTCCTTTTAGTATAGGTGGAAACATCTACCGTTACCTATGCGCGTAGGTATGTGCCGTGTGCCATAAAAGCAGAGCAAGGTATATAATGTAAGGGGTAGGCATCGACAACAGGTGCTCGGTTTCCATAGACGCGGAAGTGCGTCGAGCCACGTCGAGCTCGTGACGCGAACGCGTTGCTGCTGCGATCCTTCGAGGTGCCATTTTTTTAATTAGCCCTCGAAAACCAGTCGCTCCCACCCCCGTGTTTAATTGCTTTTCTATAATTCCCTGCATAAGGTATAAATAAAAATTTGTTTTCTATGTATTCGGCATTTTTTCGTTGTAATTTTCAATTTGATCTCTTCCATGCAAATAAGTACACTTTAATCGTCGATAATTCCAGTTTTAACACTTAAAAGCTTGCAACTAAAAATATGCCAAGAATAAGTTGAAATTGCCAGCTGATATTCATACTTAAAAGTATAGAAGTGTTAAGGGTTAATTAAAAATATAAATAAAAATTTGTTTTCTATTTATTCGGTATTTTTTCATGTAATTTTCAATTTGATTTCTTTGATACAAATAAGTACGCTTTAATTGTGTACAATTTTAACAATTAAAAACTTACAACTAAAAAGTATACTAAGAATCAGTTGGAATTGCCAACTGATATTCACACTTAAAAGTACAAAAGTGTTAAGGGTTAATTAAAAATATAAACAAAGATTTGCTTTTTATTTATTCGGTATTTTTTCACGTAATTTTCAATTTGATCTCTTCCATGGAAATAAGTACACTTTAATTGTGAACAGTTTTAACACTTAAAAGCTTGCAACTAAAAACATGCCAAGAACAAGTTGGAGTTACCAGTCGATATTCACACTTAAAAGTACAAAAGTGTTAAGGGTTAATTCGAACGAAATTTACAAAGCGTTAAAAGCAAAGTCACCGAATTAATTTGCATACCTAATAGTTCGGCAACGAAAGTTCGCCAGTTCGTCGGTATCGTGTAACACCTTTTTCATACGGTGTATTTTTATTCGCCTCGACGAATTTCCGAAATTCCGCGAAACCCTTCGCAGGACAACGAAAGGAACCGCGGACGGGGTGCCTTTTTATTTCGACGATTGTGCGCTGAAAACGTGGCGGCGCGCGAAACGAGAAAGGTTAATGCGTTTATTAGCCCCGATGATTTTCAAGTATTTGTACCCGTACGGATTCTGATATTGAATACAAATTCCAGCGTTTTCTGCGAAACGCGATATTTTTCATATAAACGGGCAGCGCACGGCACCCCCCCCCCCCCGGCTGTCTGGCCGCGTTTTAATAAATGAGGAAAAATTGCGTTCAACGTTAATAACGTCGGATCGTTGTAAAACTGGCCTCTATTGAAATTTCGAAAAGGGTGGATTGACCTTTGCCCCGTTCCACATGTCACTGTTCCCCCGTTCCATCCGCGAACAGCTTCCTCTAATAATGCGTGCGTCGCGAACGCTCGTACTACATGTATACGAGCGTAACGACGTCGTTATGCTACAGATGTTGTTCTAAAGTCGAGATTATATTCACTTGCTAGGGGAAAAACATTATAATTGAATGTTCCGTGTGGTGTATTTATCATCTGAAATCTTGATGTAACGTGACTGGGAATCGGTGACCACCCCCGTGTTTTTGAAGAATCCTGTTTTTCTGGCAGAGAAAAATATTGTGATCGAAGAATGTACTGTTAAGGGTTTCTGGGCTACTGGTAAATACTGAAAGGGTTGATCGAGGTTCTACTGTGTGGTATGGAGAAAATTGGAAGATGTGGAAGAGAAATAATTAGACAGCTCACAGTTTAGTTGGCAATGAGTAGTGATAGGTACTAAAAGGGTTGAAGAAAATTATAAAATTATAAAATATGTGAGATTGTCAATTAGATGGTTCATAATGATCAGTTCAATTGATAATGAGTACTAAATGCTAAAAGGGTTGAAGAAAATTATAAAATTATAAAATATGTGAGATTGTCAATTAGATGGTTCATAATGATCAGTTCAATTGATAATGAGTACTAAATGCTAAAAGGGTTCATCGTTTCACTTTACTGTATTGCATGAAGAAAATTATAAAATTTGCAAGCTAACCCATCAGATAGCTTACAATGGTCACTTCAGTTCGTTTGAATATTAGGAAGTACTGAAAGGGTTAAATGAGGTTCCACTGTACTATACTACACGTAGGAAATTATAAAATCTACAAGGTAATCCATTAGATGGCTCACAATGATCAGTTTAGTTCAATTGAATACTAATAAGTACTAAAAGGGTTGGAAAAGGTTCCACTATACTGTGCTGCAGACAGGAAATCATAAAATCTGCAAAGTAATCAATCAGATAGCTCACAATGATTAGTTCAACTGACAATGAGTACTAATGAGTACTAAAGGGATTAAAAGAAGTTCCACTATACTATATTGCATGCAGAAAATCATAAAATGTGTAAGAAACCAACCCATAACATGATTCACATCGATTAGTTTAGTTTAACCGAATGCTGTAAGCACCAAAAGGGTTAAACGAAGTTCCGCTGTATCATACAGCACTTGGAAAGATCACAAAATCTGCGAGATAATCAGCCAGGTGGCTCGCAACAATCGGTCCACTCCAGCTGACGTCATTGTCAGATAGAATCCAAAAATCTGGCAACCGGTTGCGTTAGTCATCGTTGTGCAATCCGCATCTGTCGATTCTCACCGCTGTTTCCGTTCGAAATCCGTGGAAATCGAGGCGAATCCAAAAAGCTCGACACAAAGTGACACGATCCTTTGCCACGGCGTACTTCAGCTGGCTCCACAATGGCGAGGATCGGATGAAAGATCGGCAGATGGCCTGGTGAGAATGCAAATCGCAGCTCGCCACGAATTTTGGGAAACGCGGCTGTGAAAGGGTTGCGGGGGCGGCGGTGCAAAGTCGACAGATGTCAGATCGCGATGGATCGATTAAGGGCGCGCGATCACCTTTCCTCTCCCACGCGACACAGTCCCCATGGGTTTGCAGACCAGCGTTATGGGCTCCCATGAATGGAATACTTTTGCATAAAGGGTTTCCTGGCGGGGACCGGTTTCGGGATTAATCCGGTCGGTCCCACGTTCGCGGACGTGGGACAAATCTTGAAGCTCGATCTTTGGGGGCGAATCGGCGCCCGTGGTGACAATTGTACATATTAGGTGCCATTTACCATTTTTGGAAACGTTCTGGATGCATTTCCTGGAAACCTTAGGTTTTTAATGATATTGCTGTTTATCGCAGTAGAATTTAGAATCGGCGCCCGTGGTGGCAATTGTACATATTAGGTGCCATTTACCATTTTTGGAAACGTTCTGGATACATTTCCTAGAAATCTTAGGTTTTTAATGATATTGCTGTTTTATCGCAGTAAAATTTAGAATCGACGCCTGTGGTGGCCATTGTACATGTTAGGTGCCATTTACCATTTTTGGAAACGTTCTGGATACATTTCCTAGAAATCTTAGGTTTTATGGTTTTAATGATAGTGCTGTTTTATCGCAGTAGAATTTAGAATCGACGCCTGTGGTGGCCATTGTACATGCTAGGTGCCATTTACCATTTTTGGAAACGTTCTGGATGCATTCCCTTGAAACCTTAGGTTTTATGGTTTTAATGATATTGCCGTTTTATCGCAGTAGAATTTCGAATTGACGCCTATGGTGGCCATTGTATATGCTAGGTGCCATTTACCATTTTTGAAAACATTTTGGATATATTTCCTAAAAATTTTAGGTCTTATGGTTTTGATGATATTGTTCTTTTATCGCGGTAGAATTTCGAATTGACGCCTGTGGTGTCCATTGTATATGCTAGGTGCCATTTACCATTTTTGAAAACATTTTGGATATGTTTCCTAAAAATTTTAGGTCTTATGGTTTTGATGATATTGTTGTTTTATCGTAGTAAAATTTCGAATCGGTGCCTATGATGTCCATTGTGCTGTAAGGTACCATTTACCATTTTTGGAAACGTTCTGTATACATTTTCTAGAAATCTTAAGTTTTGCGGTTTTGAAAATATTGCTAATAGGTTATGATCCACAAGCAAACAAGAAGGGGATCTTGCTATCTTTAATCGGACAATTGTTTCACCGTACAAGAAATCAACTATGTATCGCTGGTAGCCTGTTATACTCGACAGGCTTCTTAAGAACGCGTCACGTATGCTAATCGCCGTCGCGTGTGTTCCTTAATTACGATTCGTCACGTAAAGGTGAACAGTCCGCGAGTGACGGACACCAACCGGGCAGATGGACAGTCGCGAAATAATCGCCGGTTCAATGCATGTTAAATAGTTGGCCGCCTGCGTGCCGGGCGATTTTAGTTCCACGAAAATACGGCGCAACATTATGTCATTCGGCTAAATCGATTCGGGGGAACCCGATAAACGTGCGCATTCGTTTCGAATCGAGACAAAGGCGAAACTGGAGAACCGTCTCGAGAGAGTGGTTACCTTCCGTTAATTGTCGCCACTTAATTAGATTTACTTTCGGTTAGGCGGCCGTATCGAAGAAGAAAGAAGCGTCTAATTGTATTAACGGGCCAGGTTGGACGGCGTTTTCTCGTTAAAATTTAGCATTCGATAGGGGCAAGGGGGCGGGAATTGCCCCCAATTCATAGGTAATAGTTCGTTTATATGCAAATACGATGGCCACGGCGCGCGAACGGGACACGGGAATGGGTCGCGTTGGATACGTGCGGGGGTGGTATACAAATCGTAAAATTGGATCGCCCGTAATAATCGCGGAATACGCGTAAGTTACGCGAGGACTTGAAATGAAAAAAAATGGGTTGCATGGAGGCCGAAACGAAATTTTGATCTTCCGTTGGATAATTGCGATCGTCCAGCATTTATCGTGGTTGGTGTACAATACAGTTGAAAAGTTTCTGTACAACATCGACTTTCTGTTCCTTATTTAAATACAGTGTACGAATTGTAACGAAAAGTAATATTAAATAAACACCCTAAGCTGTGTTTGGTGTTTCTGAACACTGTAGTTATTTATGGTGTCACTGGAATCGGTGACCACCATGGTGCTACTATCAGGGAAACAACAACAAACCACAACAAATTAGGTGTCAAGAATCGATGACCACTGCAGTACTAGTACTCAACTGAGTACTAGGAATTGGTGGCCACGGTACTAGCAACTTAAATGTTAGGAATCGGTGACCACTATAGTATTAGTGGTCACTAGAGTGTTGAGAATCGGTGACCAAAATACTATGAGATTACTAGCAATGTAGGCCTCAGGAATCGATGACCACCGTGATGCTAATATCAAGTAGAGTACTAGGAATTGGTGACCACAGTACCATAACGTTACTAGCAACTTAAGTGTTAGGAATTGGTGATCACTATAGTATTAGTGGTCACTAGAGTGTTGAGAATCGGTGACTAATACACTATGACATTACTAGCAATGTAGGCCTCAGGAATCAATGACCACCGTGGTGCTAATATCAAGTAGAGTACTAGGAATCGATGACCACGATACTATAACGTTACTAGCAACTTAAGTGTTAGGAATTGGTGATCACTATAGTATTAGTGGTCACTAGAGTGTTGAGAATCGGTGACCAAAACACTATGACATTACTAGCAATGTAGGCCTCAGGAATCGATGACTACCGTGGTGCTAATATCAAGTAGAGTACTAGGAATCGATGGCCACCGTGGTGCTAATATCAAGTAGAATACTAGGAACCGATGACCACCACAGTACTACTAGTCAGCTGAGTACCAAGAATCGGTGACCACAGTATCGTAACAGTAGTGACAAATTTGGTGTCAGGAATTGATGACCACCGCGAAATAATTGGTCAATTGACTACTAGGTATCGGTGACCACAGTACTGTAAAATTACCAGCAACCCAAAACTCGAAGATCTTCGACTACCATCATATTACTAATGAATCAAACTTTGAGAATTGGTGATCACCAGTGACTATGTCCCTGCTTGTCTCAAAAAATGCCACGCTTCAACAAAAGGAATCAAGAATCAAGAAAACCTGATCCCAAACAAATATACGTAAACTTTTTAACGGTGGTATACCAACGTCAGCGACAGCACAGTTGTCGAAAACCGCGGCCACACTGATAATCCCCGACGATTCTATTAATCAACGGCCAATTTCATTTGAAGAAGCCGACGTAATTCCGCCTTATCTGTATCGGGAACGACCCTCGAGTACTCGAACGAAAAATAAGCACTCGACGCGAAGACCTTCGATCGATCGGCTCGAAATCGAGATACACGCATTGGACGAGTCACGAAAAGCTACGGGACGCATGCATAATTTGCATGATCCGGTGGTGCGAATTTTTATTTTCCCGTTCTTCCTTCGACGGATGTCGCGCGCGCGCGCGCGCACGCACACATTGTCTCGCTTGACCTCGTAACCTGCTATGAAATTCATAACACCGTTTTATTGCACCTTTATCATCATCGCCGTTGCACGAACGCCGATCGTGCATATTTTATGGATCGCGGGAATCGGTGACCACGAAGATGGCGCGAATCGCCATTAAAATCGGGTGCCATTAAACGGCCATCGCGATCGCCTGGGTGAACGCTTCAGATCGAGAAAATCGGTCGATTAGCAGCCCCGATTCCCGCGGACACCGTTTATTCCCCGGTAATTTGTACCCCATTACGCGGCCGGTCGCCTGCATTATTTATGGAGTAATTAGTCGAAAGTCTGTACGACGCTTACCAGACATAGGCGGGCTCGTGCGACGCTTTGCATTAATAATCTGCGCGCGGCACAGGCCGATTTCGAGGCAGGAAGCCACTGACAATTCCACGGGAAACAGCTGTTCGATCATGCGTTCGGTTGAATCGTTTTGCTTGATCTTACTTGATTTTATGACACGTTAGTTTCACCTTTACGCATAGTGCAAGTACAGTAGCGGACAAAAGTTTAAGACGACAGGACGATGTAAAAGATAATTTTGTAGTTGGTAAAATATTGTTTATCTATTCATTTTTGTTGTTATTATGGGGTTGAACACTATTTAATGATTGGCATGGAATACAAATTTTATTTACACTGTTGTTTCTTAGTAATTTATTTATTTACAGTAGCGGACAAAAGTTTATGACAATAGGACAATGTAAAACATAATTTTATGGTCAAATATTGCAAATAATAATATTGCAAACATGCAAATATTGTCATTTTTGTTGTTATTATGGTAGAACACTATTTAATGATTGGCATAGAATACACATTTTATTTACAGTACCAGGCAAAAGTTTAAGACGACAGGACAATGCAAAATATAATTTTATAATATGCAAATATTGTTCCTATACTTACTTTTATCGTTATTATGGCAGATTGCTATTTTTTGTTTAGCATAGGATACGATTTTAATTATCGTGCTATTTCTTATTAATTAATTATTTGTTTCCTTTTAACCCTTTGGTCATAAACTTTTGTCTCCTATTGTATTTTGGACCTTGGTCCGTTAAGTAAATTAATAACCTTTTTTCTTGGGTATATAAGGTGTCCTGTTTAAAATGGGTTGTCATCAGAATTCTTTGGATTTGTACTATCCGAATGGTGTATCAATATCTGTTGAAAATTGTCGAAATGTGTTAGAAAGTGCGGTTTGGTTAGGAACGAGCAAAGGTGCACACGATGGCGGCGAGCTCGTGCAGTCTCTTTATCGTGTTCTCATATTAAATTTAGTCGATCTTATCTGGCGACGGAAGATTAGGTCGTATCAATCGTCGGGAGTATCGTTGATCAAAGTCAGACGTTGAAAAAAAAAAAAGCTTTCCATTGGGCGCGACCGATTTTCAGGAGACCTCGAGACGCTAGGCTGAGCTTCGTTCATATATTGCACTTTCCTGTGCTTACTGATGTCTCGAAATTGAATTTGATTAGTACCCAACTCAATTTCAATTCAATTTTCAATTTGTACTTTTCAGTGTTACATCTTCTTCTACACCTTCAATCTACCTTTTCCAATTCATCTGCAAAACTTTGCGCACCTAATTTGAACCAAATTCGAACCTAACCCAAACCCAAGTTGAACCAAACCTGAATCCAACTCAATTCTAATTCGAACCTAACCATAACCTAATCAGAACTCAATTTGAACCTCACCTAAACCTAATTCGACCCCAATCTGAACCACATCAGAACCGAACCTGAATCCAACTCAACTTTAATTCGAACCTAACCGTAACCTAATCAGAATTCAATTTGAACCTAACCTGAACCTAATTTGACCCAAATCTGAACCAAACCCGAACCTAATCTGAATTCAACTCGACTCTAATTCGAACCTAACCAAAACTCAACCAAAACCCAACCAAAACCCAATTCAAACCTAACTTAAACCTAATTCGATTCTAATTCGACCCTAATCTGAACCAAACCTGAACCTAACCGAAACAAACCCGAAACAAACCCGAACCTAACCCAAGCTTAACCACCGTCCGTTGAAAATTGTCCCCTTTCGAGTTGGTTGTGCATTAATCGACGAACGTATCCAGAGAAAACGTCTGCAGATATCGATGGCGTGCATACACCTGCGGGATAGCGACCGTGTTATCTTGATAACTATCGCTTGGGATTTTTCCGTCTGATTTCACCGGGGCCGCATAGTGGAAAATAAAAGATGTCGAACGGCGGCTCGTTTCCCGTTTTATCTGATGAATAATTAGTGGCACGAAAATTTGTTTACGGGGGAAACACTTCAGCTGGAGCTCACGTTTCACCGGGACGAGGGCGAAGGGGGGATTAGGGGGTGGGCAAAGGGAACGCAACCCCTTCTGTCATTAGCGGATATTTTAATGATACGATTTCCCGGCAATACACTGCGGCCAGGATTATTAAGTAATTACGTATTCAAAGATTTTATGGATAGTCGAACGATAGTGCGATCAACGTTTAAACGTTCTCTGCTTTTTAATCGGTCGCCGGTTAGAAACGAGAATTACTGTGGATGGCGTGGACACGTTTCGTTAACCCTTTTTCGCTGGACAGGCGATTGAGTCGGTCAACGAGCGATAGTTTCACGAAGTTTCGAGCGCAAATGATCAAACAGCGATACATGTAAATCTCCGTATGCTATTTAACCCTTTGCTTTCTAGAGGTGACTGTTAGTCAACAAATGATTTCTCAAATTTTCAGCACTTTATTAGTTTATTTATTAGTCAGATTCAGAGGTCAATATGTAAATCATATATGTAAATTTTAGTATATCACTTGACTAAACTAAATGACGTTTATTATAGGCGAATTTTAGTAAATATTTTGAATTTGTTAGTTTTTGAAGTTAGTATCATTAG
>JAOPTO010001386.1:0-49279 GCA_033822845.1 Tetrapedia diversipes | reverse complement strand
CGACGAAAGTAATCGTCCACTTTAGCTGTACGATGTTGCGTGAAGAAAATAGAAAGTCTTCCTGCAAGACACGCCGAAAGGAATAATATTTATTATCGGAAAAGTGCTTTGTCATAATGTCGTGAAATTACCACGTGATTTCTAGAGAGTGTAACTGGACAGCGAGAAACATCGTTTCGCGAAAAATGCGCTCCGTGAAGCCTTAGAGCTCCGTTTGACATCTGTAGGAGAGAGCTATTTTCTCAATAAATTGCCGAGGGAAAAAAGCAGAGCTTAGCTTTGATCAACGAATAAAAAGAAACTGAAGAGACGCGTAAAATAAAGGGGCTTCATCGTATTACTTTTAATTGAGTCGGGCTTCTCGTTTTAAAACGTTTGAGAACCACTGATGTGGAATATAAGTAAATTCTATTTATTAGCGTAAAATGATATACGAGAAAAAGGTATTGCAAGAATATTACAAATTCCCATTCTGTTCAATCAAACTGAAATTTATCCGATGTATGAGAGACACCTTAACCTATCAACCCTTTCGTGATCGTTCATTCATTCAAACACGCTTAGGTTTTAATGAGTTGATGAAGGCTTAAGTTGACGAAAACCTAATCCTAAATCTCGATTACAAAAATTCATCAGGTTCGGAAATCCAACTAGTTTAGCTGTCCTTTGAATCTTACAAAAACAGTTTCTGCTATATTAGCAGCTGAATTCAATGCTATGCTTCTACAACCCCATAGTTACAGTTCCTCCAACTATACACTCCCATGGATCGCTATAGATCCACTTTATCCACGTCTTCGTCAATCCTCGGATCTCGAAACACCCAACCCCCTTCCCTCGAAAATCTGTCCCACCCCCTACCGCATTGCGTACTCGAAAAGTCATCCCCTTAAGACAGGTGCGACGAATCAGCATAAAGGTCCACACCCCTGTTCCGTTGATTCGTCGGATGGTAGAGATACCGAAAAATCTGTAGGAAATGATAAATCCCGACGTTGGAGCGCCGCGGGGGGGGGGGGAGTGATGGGATGGGGCGTTGCGCGGCGTCGACGGGTCCTAGGCGTCCCTGTGCGAGGAGCGGAGGCTGGCTGGTGACTCGGTGACCCAGTTTCCCCCGTTCCGACGCCAAAGGAGCGTCGGACTCGTACGCGAGCATGGGATCGAGGCGGCTAGAACTGCAACTGGTCGCGGTGCCGTCATCCTCGTCGTCGACGTCGCTTCTCTGTCGTCGCGCTCGACGGTGGGGACGTTATCCCTGTGGACGATCGCGTTTTCTGGCTGGTTTCGAGCAACCACCGCCGCGTCGAATGGACTGACGACTGGTTGCTGCACCGTCGTCATCGTCGTCGTCATCGTGCTCAACGGAGGGAACGTCATCCCCGTGGACGATTGCGTTTTCTGACTGGTGTCGAACCACCACCGCCGCGTTGAATGGACTGACGACCGATTACTGCACCGTTGTCATCGTCATCGTCGTCGCCTTCGTCGCTCCTGACGTAGAGGACATCGTTATTCTCGTCGACGACCGCGTCTTTTGGCTAGGCGTCGAGCTGCCGACGCAACAATCGTCACTGCTACCGCCATTGCCGCGTCGGCTGGATTAACTGATCGTCGCGGTACTGTTCGTTGTTCGTCGTCGTTCTCGACGAAGGGGACGTCATCCCCGTGGACGATCGCGTTTTCCGGCTGGTGTCGAGCCACCACCGCCGCGTCGAATGGACTGACGACTGATTACTGCGCCGTCGTCATCGGCACCGTCGTCATCGTGGTTGTCGTCGTGCCCCACGTAGAGGACGTCGTTATTCTCGTCGACGACCGCGTCCTTCGGCGAGCGTCGAGCCTTCGCCGCCGCAATCGCCACTGCTGCCGCCGACGCCGCCGCCACCACCGCCGCGTCGACTCGCGGCTTCGACTGGTCGCTTTTCACAACCCAGGCCGCGTCCCGACGCCATGCGTCGCGTCCTCCTCGCCAGCTGTGCCAGCTGTTCCAGCCGCCTCGAGGTAGTTGTTCCGTCTGGTCGACGAAACCGCTTCTCGTTCCTCGTTCACCGACCTTCTTCCGTTTGGCTGCCGTCTTAAAAAGACAGGGCGCGTCGTCGGTTCTTCGTTCTTCGGTGCGGGGTTGATTTCTTGCTCGCGCGTACATCCGGCCCGGATGGAGGGACGCGAGGACCGGTAGCGGAGAGGAAGAGTCTTCCTCTGGATGGATACATCCTGCTGATTTCGTTCCATGGATAATCGACCGGTTAGGTACCGGCAGGATTTCCGATGTGTTTGAGGATCTCGTATCGGTTTATGGGAATTTTCTTGGGCAGCGTTCAGGTAGTGTTTCCAATTTTCCACGATTCCATTCCACGTTTGTTTGTTTGTCTCTCCTTTTCTATCTCTTCTTTTTTCTTTTTTTTTCTTTTTGGTTTGGTCGTTTCTGGTTTGCAACTGTATTCCCTGTATCTTTGATCGACCGTATGTAGATTGCGTACCTTTTAACCGCACGACTTCTGCCGCTGCGCCTCCGACTGTGGTCCCAAGGACGAGTTTATCCGACCCGTGTTTGTCAATACCCCCGTTACTTGGTTTGGAAATGATTATGGTAACCAGCACGGTGGACCACCGTGTATTATTACCGAGTGTGTCCCGCTGTCGCTTCGGTTTCTCAGTTGTATTGGTTTGGCTTACTTATTGAGGGCGCGATCGCGCTTAATGGACTCGTCCTGCACGCGGCCGTCCTTGTCACGTTTCTGCCCCATTTGGGTCGTCCTGATTCGTAGATAATCGAATCACCAGTGTGCTGCTAACTTTCTTTACTCGTTCCCGCATGACCTAATAACTTCCCCGATAGAGTGTTCCCCCGAAGAGCGATCTTACTTCGTTCGCTTTTCCGCTCTCCGTTCAACCCTTAGCCCAACGTTTCATCGAAGAAGACCTGTTCGTTTTTCTTTGAACACTTATACACTTCCAGCCTGTTAACGATACGTTAATAACCCCAAGGTTGTGTATATTATTATGCGATACGAAAATGGACTACGTTCCTTGTTCGTTAACGATTAACGCGTTCGGTGCGACCTCGATAGGTCTATCGGGAAGAATCCTGTGCTGCTGACCGGTGACACGAACTAAAACTGAAACCATTTTAAACGTTCAACGCATTAATACGCGTCGAACAAAGCTTACGCGATAAGTTTTCTTTTTTTGTTAAATTTTTTGTTAATCTTTTGAATATACTAATCGCGTAGCATAGCGATGTCAAACTCGTTTATGAACATGGTTCATCGAATACGTTGATTGCTGGATATATTCTATGGGTCTTGGACGAAAAAAGTTTCTTAAGAAAGCAACGTTCTATGTTTTTCAATGCTTTTACAAATATTACTTTAACGCTGAAACTACGAATTATGTTAAAGTATACTTGTTTTTAACAGAAAAATGAAACTAAAAATTACACGAAAACGGTATTCAGCACAGGGGAATCTTCAGGTATACTTTTTATACAAAATTACAGTAAATTTACAAAGTTTTCATAAAAAACTTACGAATCGGTCATTTTTGAATTATTTTCACTTGTTCGATCGTTTGAATTACATGCGACCCACCAGTCGCGCGTTTGACATTACTGGTGTAGACTATCTAATCGATTTATCCGTAGCCTCCACTTTTCTCTGTTTCCAATCTGGCAATCCTTGAAAACACGCGTTTTCGGTAGATCCCAGCTAGATAAGGTAGATGGCTCGATTCGCATGGCTTCCGGCGATTGTTCGATGCCGTTTTCGAATCAATTTTTCCACGTTTCGTGGAATTTAGTGACCTCGTGCGATTCAACAGCGCATCGATTCCACCCCCTACCTAACCCAACGTCATTTTCCAACCGCGAAACCATTCTCGAATTTCGCGTTCGAATTCCTTCGAATGACGATCGAACTATCGTCGATGATTAGTGATGTTTATTTTGTTCGTTTCTTGCATTAATTTGTGTAATGGGTATGGAAGGTTGACAGCTTGAAGGAATTCGTTGTTCTCTCCATTTTTGTAGATGTAGAACGAAGGAATGAATAAAGTGCAATTTAAATGTTGAAAAAGGAAGTTAATAAAAAGAAGAGAACTGTTATCTTAACCCTTTGCGGTCTTATGATCGAGACATAGCGCACAGTGGGGTATTTGCCCCGAAAAATTGTACAAAACTCTTTCCATATTCAATCAATCTTTAACACGTTCGTCGCCACGTCATCCATATTTGGGTGACCCTCTTTTTCTTCAAGTTAAATAGGATTTTAAATTGGAATTTTAAAAGGAATTCGATGGATTAAGCATTGAAGTATAATATATATGTAAATATAAAATACATAAAATAAAAATGGAAAGTTAAAATTTTTGCTGTTTTTATACTTTTTTACCCCAGTTTTCTATGCAATCGGATTTGGGCTCAGCGAGAAACTCGGCCGAATCACGCTGGGCGACAAACGTGTTAAATTGTATGTTTTAAATTTCAAATTTTTCCAAACCACCTTGTTTTAAAAAAAAAAATATTTGTTCTTTCCTGGTTTTAATGAATTTATCCTCGAAGAGATTAAAGATTCGTGTCGGACGATCGATGAAAATATCCGTGATCGTGTTGAGTCTTCGTGAAAATTTTGAGCTTCTCGGAGTACGCCAGTTGGTTTCTTTCACAATTTATCGAGGAACCATCGGCCGAGGCCGGATGGAAGTGGAGTATACGTGGAATTCGTAATGTTTGCTTAATGTTGCCAAAAAGTTCGTCGACCTACTAACGGGGATAGAGAGGAGAGACTGCAGCTGTTTGGATGTTTCGCGTTATAAATTCCTTGATGTTTATCGATCGTCGAGCGCATTAATGTTCGCTCGCTTTTCTTCGTCCATGAAAGACGATTTCCCCCATTTTATTTACCCCTCTCCCTCCCCCCAGCTCATCACCCTGTTGCAGTTTCTCTTTATATAAGGCGGATACAATTTTCTCCGCTTTTCTAAACGTTCGTTCATCGAATCTTACGAATCTCTAATAGCTTGCAACTTAAAACATTCAGTGTAGTTCTGTGTTTTTGGATTATTTCTCGATTAAAGCCGGAGAAAAATCGTGTTTAACCCTTTTGCACTCGTATGTCTCAGTGTATGCGACATCACAAGTGGAATTTTCATTTTTTTTTAATTATACTCATGAAGTGTTACAGCTAGGTATGCTAATAATGTGTTGGAAAAGTTTTGTTTTGATTGAACAAAAAATTAAATTCCGAGTTGGCGGTGATTCATGGTCATATTAAATTGTAAATAGCAAAGGGTTAATACAGTCTTAAGTTTGCAAGTTCGACGTAATCTTGTACATACTTGAAAATTCTGAAAATGTTCGGTTAAGTACATACGTTCAAGCGTGTAGGTTGAAGCTACGAAATTTAAATACTCAAACGAATTTAACGCTTAGCCGACCGAATGGGGAAATCTGCCAATTTTTTTCGTTGACAAAACAGTGCAATTGATTCTATTTACTTTTGTTATTAGTTGGTCCTAAACTGATGTTGAATTTATTAAAAAATATATTTTGTAAAATTTCTGAACAATACCAGTTCAAGACTAACTAATAGCAAAAGCAAATAGAATCAATTGCAGCGCTCTGTTGAAGACAAAATGGGAGATCTCCCCATTCGATTGGCTAAGTGTTAAAGAAGCTTCGTTTTTGCAATTGTTTTGCGACACAATGCACCGATACCCACGTGATTAATTCTTTCTCTGGAAAATGATTCAGAAAGGTTTCAGAATTAATTGGGGTATTTCATCGTTTTATGAAACTCCCTAACGAATTTTGTTCCCAGAGAATTGTTCGCTGCATCTTTAGTAATCGCGCTCGAATTAAAGCGAATCAATACACACGCAAGTACACGCGCGTAAGATATCGTTGAAGAAGTTGAAGAAACGAAAAACTGGCGATAGTATCGGCGAGATAATGCTCGATCAGAGGAGTGGATGGTAACGGTTCCAATTATAGAAATTTACCGACAAACTCGAAGGCGGATTGGCAGCGAAATCGAGTTTAAAGAAGCGTAAAGCAGCAGGCAGCGCGGAACGATCGTTTCCGTGCGATTGCCAGATCCAGCGAGGAGAGAGAACAGTGCTTGTTTATATGTATAGAGAAGCTCTGATGTTTGCCTGGACGTTGCCAAAAAATACAATGACCCAAATAAGACAAGTTGTACTCGTTCGTCGATACTCTGCACTGCGCGATCTTTCTCTTTCTCTCTCCCTCTCCCCTCTCCACTTTTCATTTCTGTTTTTCTTTCTTTTTTTATCTCTTTCTTTATTTGTCCTCTCTCTTTCTTCCTCTTCCTCTTTTTTATTTGTCCTCTATCTTTCTCCCTTTTTCTCTTTTTTATTTCTCCTCTCTCTTTCTCTCTTTCATTTCACCTCTCTTTCTTTTTATTTCTCCTCTCTTTCTCTCCCTTTCTCTCTTTTATTTCTCCTCTTTCTTTCCCTTTTTATTTTTCTTCTCTCTCTTTCTCTCTTCTCTTTCTTTCTCTTTTTACTTGTCTTCCCTCTCTTTTTATTTCTCCCTCCCTTTCTCTCTCTTCCTCTCCGTCTCTGAAACTATTTCGTTCAAGTGCACGATTCGCGAGCACAACTAAAGCCTCGTTCAGATTCGCCAAGTTGCTGGGAACGAAATTGTTTGAATTCAAGTAACTCGAACGCGAACCTGTTACTATACTCGATTCGAGGGTATACCACTCTTCGAGGTGCACGGGTTAACGCTTTCGTTAGAGCTATCGAAGAGTAGACTAAGGTAGACTTGATTGAAGCACAGAAAATGTACTTAAACACTCGAACCACCAAACTAGTCCAAACAACCAGTTCATCAATTTTTAATAGAACCTTCTTAAAATTATTCTCATGTACTTTCGGGAGTTAACTTTCTGTAAGACTAATTCGTTTCCCTTATAATAATTTGTTACAAATTACTATAACTTCATTTTTGATAATACTAATACGAATATCAATACAAGGGAAATAGACCTTTGTCTATACGTTTTACAGGAATTTATAGGAAATTTCCAAAAGTACCCGAAACTTTTGAAACATATTCGCTTCAGTGGCTCCTAGTTTAAAGGAAAATGATTAAAAATATCCGTTCGATTGTCTTCCTTGTTTCTTTTTTCCGTTGTTGCACGTGTAAATTATTGCCTGCTACCGAGAGCATTCGAATTTAACGGAAATCGATGAAACATTTGAACTGGGAAACGAGGAAGGACGCGTGTTCCACGCGTTTAAAGAATTCAGTGACCCCGTGATTCGTTGGATTTCAACCTTCTATTCATCAACATTTGCGAGCAGATATATTGTAATAAAGGAAGTGATTACACCGTGCCGTTTCGCGTGGGCATTATTATAGGCTGGCGGTGGTTAACACGTGAGAATCGCTTTTCTAAAATCCCGGCTGTTTCCTCGTGAGAGATACGACGATGCAATAATTTACAATCTTACGATGCAACGCGTGTCGAAGAAATATCTTCGATAAACTTGTCTAGAAATCGTTTTTAATAAATGTTTACAGAAAAATTATGAACATGATTCATTTTGCTTGTAAAAGTTAAAAAGTCGTTTCTGAGACAAAAGTCTTGGTCTTGAATGTTGAAGACCATCTGCCCACAAGACACTTCGCGGTGAGGCCCGCCGTAGCGAAAGGGTTAAAATTGTAAAAGTTGAATGAAAATTGACAGTTAGTGCATTTTGCACGTTATCGTTGATCAGAGGATACTTTGAAGTACAAAGTGTCCCGTTGAACGATTAACAATTTTTAATTTCTATGAAATATTGCAGGTAACGGTGCACTCTCGTGAAATCCTGAACGAAACATATATAATTTTTGCGTGGCAGTCAGACGATTAACCGCATCGAGATAAAGATTTCGATTCACGTGTATACACGTCGAACGCAGTTAACTGGTTAACTTTCGAGCGATACGAAAGAGCGCGAGGAGGAAATGGTGGAAATGCTACGGAAAGTCTGCACGAGCCAGGAATTACCGCGAATTAGTTGTTTAATGACACGGAAACGATGATGGATCGTGTAATTAGTTCTGTAGAAATGAACGCGAGAAATTTCAATTAACACCGGAGGTAGCAGAGTGGTCGAAATTTATTTATTCGTTCGTTTACCTACCAGTGTTTACCGAGTGTTAGATTTCCGATCGCTTACACGTGAAAGGTATCGCATGAATAATTATTAGGTTTGCAACAAAGTTTCCGCCGTTCTTTTAAAACGAAAGATTTCCACCTTTTTTCATCTCTCTTTATTACACAAAATGAACACAATTATATACTTTTAACATTGTCGTTTTCCTCAACGCATACGAGTGCAAAGGGTTAAAAAACAAACAATTTTAAGAAAATTTAAAAAACCGGGAGGGAACTTAGTTTCCAATTCATTATATCAGTTTGTTGCGAAATGAAAGAATAACACGGGATAAGATAAATGTGAAGCAAGAATGCGTTTTTAGCGTTGGAAGCTGACGGATAATTGAAAAGCATCGTAGAAATAGAGTTTTTGGGTTCCACCCACCCGTTTGCGTATTCGTAGGTCAGGGCATTGGTGAGCAACGAGACGCGTAAGCTTGTTGGACCGAACGAGATAATTGATAGCGCTCTTATAATTGAAAGCCTACTCCACCGCTTCTCTCAGCGGCTAAAGAGGAAGTCCCTTGTACGCGGCTGAAAGGCCTGGTTTGACTTCCGATTTTTCTTTTTTTCTCTCGTTTTTCTCGTTTCGTTTTTTTTTCCTACTTTTCGAAATCCTTGCATTCGATTCGCTGCGAGAAAATGGAGCGTTTAGCCTCTCCCGCCTCTCGATAAGACGCTTGTAATCTTATCGAGCATGGTTTTAACCCTTTCGTAAGTGTAATAAAATGACGAATAGCGTACGAGAAGCAAGTTAAAAAAATAACTACTTTGTTGTTATTAACGCTTTACCGATCGGAAGCCTATTAACCCTTTGCACTCGACTGTCCCCTCTCATGGGACATCGTAATCCTAGCATATGATAGTTTCGCAAATTTTCAGACGTTAGTTCAGACCCGGACGTTAAATAGTCATATGTGTAAATTTTAATATACGACTTAACTAAACTAAATGAAGTTTAATATACGTGAATCATTGTAAATATTTCGAATTTGAACATTTTTGATGTTAGTATCATTAAACGACTAACTGTCACCTCTCGAGCGCAAAGGGTTAACCCGTTGGCCTATAACCACGAGTCTGACTCGTGGTAAACAATTTGTGCCGTAAACAAAAGCCACGAGTCAGACTCGTGGTGTGGAATTTGTGCATAAGATGCCGCGTATTATTATTAGAACAAGCGATTGGAGTTATTCCACATGGAATTTTTTTGCCTTTAATTGTGATTACACCCTAGACGTCTTAAAATTACTATTTCTACCTAAACATTGTTTATTATCTCACAATTCCTTTCGTTGCACTGAAATATATATGTCACTAAAAGTATACATTTTGCATCAGTTCGGGTACACGGCTGAACAGTTGAATGGCACGGCGCGCGACTGACTTTCTTGTTTACTATGGCTCGCAGAATTGACAGATATCGTGTAGGCCAATGGGTTAAAAGTGTTTCAATTACGTTGTATCTATGAAATTCTAATCGAAATTTTAAAAACGGTCATTTCACCCGTCGTGGTAGGAATAGAGTTAAGAAAAAGAGCGTCACCCATGTTTGGGCGACGAACGTGTTAAGGTATGAAGCTTAGCATAATGTAATTGATGGTTTACTCTCGAATCTGTATCGTATTAAACTGCGAAACGGTTAAACGACGACGTGTTACGTGTTATCGAGAGAGGGTTAAAGTTTGTAGAGTTTTGAGATTAAGAGAAATCGATTCCAGTGGCGTTCGGTAGTTCCTGAAAGAGTTACTTTCTGAGTCGGTGTTAGAATAAATTGAGAGGAAAAAAGTTGCGCGCAGCTGGATGTTTCCTTGCAATTAAACGTGGCAGCCGCGTAAGCTTCTGACCTGTTTTCGAGGCAACTTTTGCATAACGTTGAACGCCGTTAATTGCGTCCAACGCACTTGTAATCGAGGCGTTGAAAAGTCGCGCGAACTTAAGCCGCACGCGGAAACTGGTCAACAGATTTGGGGTTCTGAAAATTCATAATTCCTACGTAAAATATCGTAGATTCAAAAAATATCAGGTTTCATAGCTTACGATTCCAATGTAAAACTGTTGAAATGTATAAATCGAGTTTAAGAATTTAACCCTTTGCACTCGAGAGGTGACTGTTAATCGTTTAATGATACTAACTTCAAAAATGTTCAAATTCGAGATGTTTACTAAAATTCGTCTCTATTAAACGTCATTTAGTTTAGTTAAGCGATATACTAAAATTTAACCTCTGAGTCTGACTAATAAACAAATTAACTATAATCTGGAAATTTTCGAAACTATCACGTGGTGACTAACAGTCACCACTCGAGTGCAAAAGGTTATTAAAACCTCAAAAGTTTACAATTTCAGTATAAATATTCGAAAGTTTGAAAATTTATAATTCGAGCGTGAAAATTCGAAAATTTAAATACTTTGAGAATTTACATTTTACGATGTAAAAATTCAAAGATTTTGAAAATTTTAGAATCCAATAACTCGTGAAGCGTAAATTTCGAATCGTAATCGTGCGTCGCCTGTCATCAAGCGACTTGATAATTACGCAACTGAAACAGGGCCAATTATGCGAGTTTACCCGTTCACGGGGACCACCGTGCCGCATTCGGGTTATCGATTTGAGCCAAATTCGACGCACACTTAGGGCACACCCTGTACCGACGACTCGACGGAGCGGGTTTCGTTGACCGTGGAGAAAATTCGAACCAAACCGGTGACCCGAATGTCGCGAGGCAGCAGCCCCCTCGTTAATTAAATTCTCGGCGCACCGATGATTCATCTCAACTCAGTCCTTCCTTCAATTGCCTCCACAGACTGCCTCCATATTCTCTGCTGGCGTTAAACGCGATGCAGCGAAACTCGTTTAAACCGTTCGTACTTACATAATAAGTTTGTTCGGATAACTCGACCTCGCGGTTCTCATTTCTCTCAAGGCGGGGCAGCGTTATACACCGTCGTTCACGAGCGTTTGGCCACGTTCACGTTTGATCAAAATCATACGAAACGTAGCCATGGTCAAATTTTTCGACGTCTTCGTCTCGTATAATATATTCGTATACTAATCAATTTCAACATTTTACCCGGACACTACAAATATCCACTCCTCTTCGGAATTCCGATACGTAGACCCGTCCCGTTAGATCCAATAAACAGAGTTTATTACTTAGCAAGTAATTATTCCACGGTGGTTGACTTTTTCTTCGGCAGCATGAATTCATTTAAAACAAACTTAATTAAAATGTTCGAGACCATCTAGGATAGTATTACCGTTCATTTATGAAGTTTTTTATACTCGATTCACTTATGTATTTTTTCATTACAGTGCTCGTCTGCCATCCTATATGTATGCTCCTGTTTTCTTTTCTTTACTTGTAAATATATACAGGGTGTCCGGTCGAATCTGGGCGAAAATTGAAGGAGTAACTCTATGTGACATTCTAAGACGAAAATCAAGAGTAACGATTTTGCGTTTGAGGCTTTATTTATGAGTTATAATTAGTTAAAAAAATCGCTTAGAACAGGCCATTTGACGCCTGAAAGCAGGCAACCGAGGCAACTCGGTGGGTAACGTCGCTGACTGCACAGTGATGCTCAGTCGTAACTACGTACGGAATACGATTTACCTCAGAATAGCTATAGAAATTAGGTTTAATGATGCGATTATGGTGTTTTAAAATGTGTCACGGGATCATGTGTGAGTTTTGAGTGTGAACGTGCACTTCTGTAGCTGTTCAGATGTAAGTCGTATTCCGTACGTAGTTACGACTCAGTATCACTGTGCAGTCAGCGACGTTACCCACCGAGTTGCCTCGGTTGCCTGCTCTCAGGCGTCAAATGGCCCGTTCTAAGTAATTTTTTTAACTAATTATAACTCATAAACAAAGCCTCAAACGTAAAATCGTTACTCTTGATTTTCGTCTTAGAATGTCACATACAGTTACTCCTTCAATTTTCGCCCAGATTCGACCGAACACCCTGTATAAAGGATTATTCCCGTTAAGTACTAAATAAGTAAATAAATAAATATATGAACAATAATTAGTAATGCAAATAGCATTTAAGGTTAATCGTTTAAAATATAAAGTGATCTTAAAATAATCTGGGAAAAAATATATTTTTCCTTTACCTTACCGTTATTCTACACCTTGAGAAATGGTAAAAAGGAATATATATATAATATATATAATATATTTTTTTTTTGGATATCGCCAATGCGAAGGAACTGTTTCAAATAGAACACTTTCATGGATACCCTTTATAAGTAAAAGAAACGTTTAATAATTTTTAATTAGTTAGTTTATGTAATGTATCCTAGCACTTCTATATAATCGGTAAATCATTTTATTTAGGAATACTTAATATGGCAACTATAATGATACATGCTTTCGTTATGGCAGCAATACTAATGTTACAATCAAATTTCATGAAGTAACGAAATATTTCAGGACGGTAGTGTACGTAGTAGTACGTTTCATTTCTGACGTTAAAGCGTAAAAGGGAAATACTTCGTCGTAACTTCAGTAGAAATTTCACGTGAATTTAGAAAATTTTGTCTTGCTGATGTGCGAGAAGCAGGTTGGGAATAAAAATGAAAACGTTTGTGTCGTAGTCATGTGCTAGCAAATTTTACGGTACGTCGGATGTTATAATGAAATTTTATTTTGAGCTGACTCCTTGTATATTGTGCGCTTACATTATTCGTTAACCCGCAACTGGTATCATGGTGGAAAGCGTTTAACTGGAGCCAAGTAATTTTTTATTTTCCATAAAAAATGGAACTTGAATAGTTTTTTAAATGCAACAGCAGGTTGCAACTGAAAACGCTACATTGTTTATGTGGTAAAATAATTACCATACTAGTCACGGGTTAAACGCATCAGGCATTGAGGGTAGTAAGGGTGAAATCAATAAACACGTGTTCCTGGAAAAACATGTTTTATTTACCTTCTATAAAGGCGAACTTAATAAAATAAATCATGAAGTAATTATTACGTTAGAAATGTTATCAAAACCTAACGAAGTGCAAAAAAAAAAAAAAAATAGAGCGAAATAAAATAAGATGATGAAATAAAAGAATGTTTTCGAAAACCTCGAGTTCGCCCTTGCTACCTTCAACGCCTCGTACTGAAGCATTTGGAGTAGAATAAAATGCAGGAATAATTTTGTAGAATTAAGCAGGAATGCGCCTTTCTTTATTTTTCCATTCCATTATGATGTTCTATATTGATTCTATGTTTCATTATAATATTACTGTTGGTCTTCAGTGCTTTAAAGATACAGTATATAATAACGAGAATTGATAGAAAATCGTAAACAATTTTTATTGAACGCAGGGATTAGGATGTAATCGAACGGACGATTTCAGTACACCAGTCAGTTCTGGCAGCAACATGGGCAGTATAGCACGGTTTCCAAAGTTGGACGAGTGTGCCCACTTTCATTACGAACATGTTGAACTCAGTTCCTTGGAGGTCAGTTGAATTCAAATAATTTTTTAACTAACACCACCTTAACCATTATCCCCGTTCGCTTTTCCCGCCGTTTAAGACAAGACAAATTGCATTTCGTCGAATCACCCTTACACGTACGAGTTGCTCGTTCGTCAAACCGACGAACACTCCGCGAAACAATAGCTGATGCGACCTTAAAATAAATAAATTAAAAAAAAAAAGATTAGTAGACAAAATTTACAAAAACGAGTCTCCGTATCGCGAATCAATCTTCAAAATATTTTTTCTCGTTTCAATCCGGTGTTTCAGATAATCATAGAGCATACATTTCAGTCTAAAAGAAGAAAAAAATTCGTTGAGAGAAATAAAGTATTGTAGTTTTCGATTTATTGCGATTTTACCAAATTCCTACAAAATTCACGAAAAAATGCCCGCTAAACGCGTAAGACTGCATGCAATGTGTTAAATTGTGATAAAAATGGTGTTAATCGGTTTGCTTTGCGATCGGCTCGTACAAACGTTACAGTACCTCGAACGAACACCTCCACCAGCTAACGCTTTATATTTTTGTTTAATTCTTTTGCTAAACTTGCATACTCGATTCGCTCGCCGGCGATCGGTCTCACGTGTCTTCCGCGGAGAACGAAACGCATAAAAATGTCCTCCATCCGCTAATAATCGGGCTGGGTAACGCCGCGAACGGGTCCGAACGATGCCAGGTGAAACTAAAAGTGACGTACGTTGGTTTTGCAGGTTTCGCTTAGCGAAGGTACCAATGATTCAGACAGCTACGCGGTCAGAGTAACATCCGGAGATGCATGCTGGACCCTGCAACGATCTTATGATAATTTTGTTATGTTTGACAAGCAATTACATCGCTGCATATTTGACAGGAAGTTCTCTTCCTTAACCAAGCTTCCAGATACACGGCCAAAGAACACCTGTGATATACTGAGGGACTATTTGAATAGGTTCTCCCAGTTAAATCATGAAGGCCTAAATTGCGGTCCTGTGTTAAATTGGTTGCAGCTAGATAATAGAGGAAGAAGAATCCTCGTGCCAGAGTCAGATTCATGCCCCATTAATACACCTGCAGTAGCCGCGGCTTACGCAGTTAGACCGTACGTGGCTCAGGCACCGGATGAAATCTCGTTTCAGGTAATGTATGCGATCTTCGATCTTTGCACGGGATTCGTGAAATCTCACCGAAGGCCAGCTTCGTCGACTGATGAAGTGCCAGTCAGTTCTGACGATGGGAAACGCTTTCAATCTTTGTTAACCTCTTAAGTGGTTCTATTCCAGCGAAATGCATGCTTAAACGGCTAGTCTTTTTCTATTCGCATCGAACAATTAGCGGAAATCAAATAAGAGCATTTCTGTACGTGTATATTAGACGTTTGGTGTTATACATTATTTAGCTTCATGCGAATATATTCGTCTCAGGTGTTTTGTAATACACATGTGGATGACGAATATATCCGTCGTAGCCAATTAAGAGGTTAAACGAAATGTTACACGAGAATTATATACTTCTCGTTGATACCGCGTTGCAAGTAGTTATACGTGTAAAGGGATTTGTGAAAATGTTTTTATTTTATAGTTGCTTGCCAATGCACTTACACGTGTAAATCATCTGTCTTTATCCTTTGGCTTGGAAAATTAACGAACGTTTAGTATCTGGCCCTTCTTGGAAAAGAAAAGTGAGAGAAATTTGCCGAATCCCAATCTTTTTTAAGTTTCTTTCTGTAATCGAGAAGCTTATAGTTTGGTTCGACAGTGAAAGAAAGTCGTCGATGAAAGATTTTAACGTAAAAATGTTTGGCGAATTTCAGGTTGGAGACATGATTTCTGTAATAGATATGCCTCCTCCAGGGGAAAGCACATGGTGGCGTGGGAAGCACGGATTTGCCGTCGGTTTTTTCCCAGCCGAATGCGTGGCTGTGATCGGGGACAAAGTGCCACGCCATCTGACCGTCTCGACGACGGTTAGGTCAAAGTTACCCGTGAAACCGGTGCTTAGGAAGCACGGCAAGCTGATCGCCTTTTTCAGATCGTTCATATTGAATAGACCGTCTAGGAGACGGCTGAAGCAGTCAGGAATTTTGAAGGAGCGTGTATTTGGTTGTGACTTGGGGGAACATCTTTTAAACTCTGGCCAAGATGGTACGTGTGAGAGAATGCTTTATGTTGAATTTCATCCACGTATGATACACGTGTAACAGCCTTTGCGACGTGTCATGATGTTTACAGTGCCTACCGTTTTAACGTGCTGCGCCGAGTTCATCGAAAACCACGGTTTGGTCGACGGTATTTATCGTCTGAGCGGCGTGACATCGAACATTCAGAGATTACGAAACGCGTTCGACGAGGATCGCGTTCCAGCGTTGCATTCCGATGAAAGTATTCTACAAGACATTCATTCTGTGGCGTCGCTGTTGAAAATGTACTTCAGAGAATTGCCGAATCCGCTCTGCACGTATCAGCTTTACTCGACTTTCGTTAGCGCGGTTCAAGCCAGCACCGACGCAGAAAGATTAAGGCGAATGAGGGATACCGTTAGAAAATTACCACCACCGCACTACAGGTAACCATTGAAAAGAAGTCTCCCGATTTTCTTTAACCGTAACCGTATCTTTACGACCCACCAGATAACAAACGATCCGTGTTTTCAGAACGTTAGAGTATCTCATGCGTCATTTGGTGAGAGTCGCGGCTCGAGGAGCGGAAACAGGTATGACGTCGCGCAACGTGGCGATCGTCTGGGCTCCGAATCTGTTGAGATGCAAAGAATTGGAAGTCGGAGGCGTAGCAGCGTTGCAGGGCGTCGGTGTGCAGGCTGTGGTCACGGAATTTTTAGTCTGCTACGCCGAATTAATCTTCGGCGACGGTCCAGTTGGACGGCCGAAATCGTTGGCCATCACGACACCGGCGCGGTTGCTCAGTTTGGAAGAGGCTCGCAACCGAAGCCTCAGGGGCGAGCCTGATTACGTAGAAGTGGGCGCCGGTCCAGCCGGGTTACCATTGCATTATCATACGGTCATAGAATTACCGCGAAAGAGAAACGGCTCGAAACGTTCGCCCTCGTTGAACTGGAGAGCTTTGTTCGGTCGAGGTGGTTTGGGTGCCAGGGGAAAAACAAGACAAGTTGGCACGCCACCTCAAACAGAAACGGTGCCAAGTTCCTTAAACTCCTTACGACGGTTAAGACCGGTGAAGAGCGCGGACAGTTTGGACGGCGAGGACAGTTTAGGTCCTCTGCTGGGTCCGCCTCCGGCCAGGCCTTGCGGACACAGTCGGTCGGTGTCGCATGATTCGTACTTCGATCATTTAGCGGACGGGCCGAACACGGCGTCGCCGTTGGATCTGTCCGAGATACAGCTTAACTTCGACCTGGAGGAGCGGGAGATGCGGATGTTCTCAGAGGAAGAGGGCGGGGGAGTGGCGTCGGTGGAGGCATCTCCGCGGCGTCAGAGAACGGAAGGAACGCAGAACACCGCCACTACCGGTGGATCCAAAAGGAAGAGATCACGGTTGGAGGAAAGATTGCAGTGTGATGTTGAGTTACGCTTTATCGATAGCCAAAGTCCTGATCAGGTGAGTAACAGTTGATATTTTGAGAATGTTATTTATTCCGCACATTTACGTATTCGTTGATCAATGTAAAACGTGTTCACAGGTGATGGTGTCCGCAGACATTCACAGTATGGATACTCCATCTCCTTTGCAAACACCCGGATACCTTCCGTTACTATCCGAAGCTTCGACCCCGCTCACTCCTGCCACGTTGCATGGAACACCGCATTCTACGTCACCTGTACCGGCTAACAGTCCTAGGATAAGCTTCCGAAGTTTTACTTTACCTTTAGAGATCGACGATGATCAAAGCAACGCGAACAAACTGAACAGAGCTAGCGTGTCTTCCGATAAATCATCCGACCCTAGTCATAGATTATCTGTAAACTTAGAGGGGCAGAGTAGCGCTAAGTCCTGCGAAAGGATAATGACGTACGACAAGCACGTAGATTTGTACGACAAAAAAGAGTCTTCCAAGGCTCAAAAGACTTCGAAGGAATCGAACTTAGTTGTAACGGATGTAGTTGACCAAGAGATGACGCCTTGCGATAGGCTAACGTCTCATCCTAGTGAGATAAACTCTAGTAAAATAACGTCTCCATGTAAAGATATAAGAAATAGGTCGAGTTCGTGTTCCGTTAACGGGAATAAATCTCGTAACGACAACAGAAACACGTTGGATGTGCGAAAACACGATTCGTCGATGAACAAATCGCAGAGTGGCGAAAATATGGCCGGAAATTCAAACGCACATAGAAACGAATTGCCGAGTCTGCCGTTATCCAATGCGACGGATCTCGATTCTCCGATGTCATGCGAGCAGACTATCGAGGATCTACCCGATTCCGGTTTCGTGATTTGTGATAGCTCGGACAAGATGTTCACCAACACAGAAACGTCACAGATGATATCGAACACCAACGATTCTGGTGAATGGGTGATTGTAGAGACAACCGGTTCGATCACTACGCCTACAAGCGAATCAAGCAGTTCGAAAGATCCCTTAGAGGGTACTGTGAATAATGCGATCGCGACAGATGCACCACAGTTAAAATCAACGTCCGAGAACGTTTCTAGAACCTCGTTAGATCTCACCATGGGTTCAACCGTGGATACAGACACTTCTTGTATAGGTGTCAGTGATTTGACTGAAAGTCCTGTTCTTCCTCAGGAATCTGCAGAGATGACGTTCGATGTGACCGACAATAGAGAACTGGAGGAACCCGATGTTACCGCACAAAGAACTTCCGGGAGTTTCGACGGTCAAACGGCCTTTGGTATGGTTGATTGTGGAAATAATTTCTCGAATATCGTTCGCTTGCCTGTGCGTGATCAGAACAATGGGAATCAAAAAATGTGTACTACTGTCAGTATGACGGACATTCGTCTAAACCAGAAACCTGATGAAATGGAGCACGAAGTGACCAGTTGCTACACGCAGCTTGATAACGCTAAGACATTCAATAGAAACGAAAACCCAGCGAAGGAAGAAGTGCTCGTGCAGAAGGAAGCTTTCGAAAACTCTCAACATTCTTCGAGGAACTTCGATTTTCAGCAACAAGAAATTCGACGTTCCTTACAGTTGCATCAGAATTCACCGCAATACCAACCGAACGACCACCGTTCTTTTTCCAATCAGTCGAAGAAGAGCCAGGATCTCGATCTCTCTCTGGCCAACGCGGACAACAAGCAACGCTGTCAGAATCAGAAGCCAGATAAGTGCCAAAGCTTTGACTACGTTTCACCAAAGGAACCAGCTCAAAATAGTCAACAGCATAAACAGTATCCAGCGCGTCTGGACGACTCCTCGGAATGTAACAACGTGAAGAACAGTCAACCGCAGGAAAATATCGAGGTAGTAATACCATCGGAGAATGCAGCGCAGCCCAGTGAAATAGCCCATCCCCCGGAAGGTGCATCCGAAACGACGTCTCTAAATTCATCTTGTACATTCTCCAATGCATCGTCCCCGGTCGACGATTCCATCGTTCTCCGAGATACAGCAGCTATACTCCAAGAGTTAGCGTTGCAACGATTATCGGGAAATATGGTGGGCGATTTATCCACGCCCCCGAGAAGAAGGTACGAAGCGGAGAGCAACAAGGATCGAAGGAGCTTCGATTCAGAGATTGGCAGGGAAATAGTTCGCGAACGGAAGATGAGGCAGGAGCTGGATTCCGCTCGTGGGAAGTCGGAGGAGCCGCCGGTGAATTATGCTCAACACCTGCCACCGTGTTTGAGGGCTCGCCACGCGAGGGCGACACGAGCGTCGCTCAGTCGATCATTAGACGAGGCCAAGTTCAATAAAATGACAGAGGAAGCATCCTTACCTGTGAAACAGTCGACGGAGGACTCGCAGCACAGTTCCACGCCTAACGTTGGAACAGGTTCGAACAGTTCCTCGAGCAATTCCGACAAGATACATCTGAAGAATCTCGGCGGTCTGGACCTGGGCGATCCTCAGTGCAGGGAGAGGATAGAAAAGTACAAAGAGGAGAGGAGGACGTTCTTGAGGGACAAGTACAGGTCGGAAAGCTTTCGAGGAATGTTGTCGAAGGCAGAGGACGACGGGGAGAAGGCGCTTTTGGCTAGGTTAAAGCAAAGAGCCTCTAGACCCTCCCTTCATTGATATTAAAGTAACGTTTAAGCTCTGTCAACCTTTCCCCTCCCAGCGTTCAATAAATACCCCTGCAACCGCGTCGCATGATGAACTATACGGATACATATGTATTTCCAGTGAGCTGCTCGTTGTACCGATCACTGCGTTTAACCCTTTGCTCTCTCAACAAAGGCATTTCTTCGAGATTATTCAAAGGTACATATTTTCTTTCGGATTCGTGTATTAGACGAGGGGAAAGTAAATTTCAATGAAATCTCAATTTTTACGATGGTTGTCGTAGGTGATAGGGAATCGACCAAATTGTAATTTTAAATCAGAAACGCGTTGAAGCGAAGGTCCAATTTTGTGGAACGTGTGCACGATCGAATTTTTAAGGATGAAAACTCGTAGCAACGTACCGCAAAAATTATTAAACGCTTTGCCATGTGCTCTCTTGTTTTAAGTATTATCGTATACGGTGTGATTCACGTAACTATGCTAAGTCGTTTCCTCTTTTTAAATTGCAATTAGAGGAAGATGTTGCAAGGAGGAAGTGAGTGGATCAAAAATGAACTATATTTTCTAAGCTACACTTTTTACCAGCCTCAGAAATATACTCTTTCTTGAACCGCTTACTTTCTCTTTTTAACTTTCTCCTTCAATTGCACTCGAAAAAGGATACGTGAAGTATTTCAGTTGCCTAAACCACCCTGTATATTTAATAGCGTTTTAGAAAATTCGTTTAAGAGATATTGTGTGTATTTATTGTTTTGCGTGTTAGTTTAATCGAGTGTAAAGGGTTAAAGCGTGAAATTAGAAAAGGATTTCATCGATTATCAGTAGTAAAATTAAAAAAAAAAAAAAACAAAAAACAAAAGGAGGGACGGTTTTAAAAGGAATTCGATCAAAATCGAGATAAAGAATGTTTGTTTCTTATCGCTATTATTAACAGAACAGTTCGATGATAACTTGTAATTTTTAATTTATTATATAATCGAGATTATACCGTGCATTATGTATTAAGGTATTTCTGTTATTGTTGCTGGAGGTCGTAAGAATCTATCATTCTCTTTTCCCATTAATTGTTATCGCTCCCAAAGATGTCTCGTTATATTAGAGCTTTTCGCGCTGTTCTGTTAAAACGAGCTTTAATTTAATCAACGCCATGTACCAGAGTGTGTATGGGTTCGCGGGACCGATTTGTTATCGACCCTTTGCACGCGAGGCTCCATTTTTACCGCGTGTTAACATAAGTATATGAAAGCTTGTTTGAACAAATTTTATGCGAAGTTAAGTTTTCACGTACGAATTTATATGAATACTCACCTTGTGATGGTTGAAGCGAAATATTTGAATTAATTAGGTAACGCGTTCGGAACGCCGCGTAGCTGTGTAATACTTTGTAAATGCGATTCTCTCGTATCTTATCGTCATGAAAGTTTGCCCGAAAGTAACCAGCGAAAAGAAGTAGAGAAAAGAGGAGAAAGAAAGAGAGAGAGAGAGAAGAAAAGAGATAAAATTTCGACCAAATCGATGAATTCTATATAAGAGATTCGAAATACTCGTTCTATCCGGCTTCGAAGTGCGGGTGCAAAGGGATTCACGTTTCGTTAAATGAAAACGTATGCCTTCGTGTCGATTGATGTGGGTTGAGCTGTAAAGATGTAATCGAGACGCTTTCCTTTTATTTGTAAATTTCGTTGTTGCTCGTTGAGGCCCGAGTATTTTTATAAAAAGTATATACGTTACGTTCTAATCGTCCTACCGAAAGGGAAAAGCTTGTTTGTTCGATGATAATTATTATTATTATTATTATTATTATTATTAATATTATTATTATTATTATTCAAGAGGCGTGTGTTAATCGCTCGAACATTTTGTCGCTTCTTTTGATTTCGAATTCTATTTGAATTATTATTATTATTATTATTATTTTTCTGTAGATCTTGTTAGCTTTTTTATTTTATTATACATCATTTTTTTTTTTATATCTACGTTTCCACGCCTGTCGCTTGTCATGTGTAAAAGAAAGTAGCACGTAGCTATGAGATGTTTAAATATGTTACACTTTGTTAGTAATATGTATCGATGTCAAGAGAGATCAGAATACTCGTTACTATTCGTGTTCAATTTTTTCTTTTTACGTTAGGAGCTCCGGTACATTTGATGGATTTTCGTTTGTGCTTTACCGGAAAATACAAAATTTTTCTTTTGAGAGTATATATACGTACATACACACATACATACATATACATATATAAATAATTGAGGTCACCGTATTAAGCTAAGTATTTGATACACGCGTTGATATATTCTCTTTCTTTTATCGTGGACTGGTCCACGGTATGTAACACGTCTTTTGTATATGCTTCATTATTATTATTATTATTATTATTAATATTATTTAGTCAATATGTAATATATTAATTTATACATTTTTATTTGATCGTCGATGTGAAAAAGCTGCACGCTTGAAATCAAGATTACTATCGGGACCGACTGTTTCATTAACGATGGGAAAATTATAATTCGTTGAATTGGTACAAAGAGCTTCATCATGCATTAGATTCAACAGGGATAACTTAGTTTGTATCTTTTTTTTATCATCCGTTTAATACTCTTTTATAATAGCTTTACCTCCCCTTTCCAGGAATTATTGCTCCAAGGAATAATGATCTTATCTCGCAAATTATATTTCATCTCAACGCTCGCATTTATTTTCGATTAGCCATTTTTTCCGTTGGACTTTACATTTTTATGCAACCCCCCTTGAACAATTTGTATCGGTACCTTAATGAATTACATGACAATTTATTATCGTTAAGACGTATGCATCCACAAATTCTAGACATCATCATCCAGCGGACGAAACGTAGAAAGATTCAAGGATCGTTTCTTCTTTCCCCCTTGCCACGATCTTGGCGGCCCCCTCTTCTTACAGCAGCGAATAATCAAAAGGAAAAACAAAAAAAAATGACAAAAAAAAAATAAACACCAGAAATGTTTCACTCAACACCGGCGTGACGAACCAATAAAATTAGTAGTATTACCAAATCCAGTAGAGAGCCGTTTTAACGTTGTACATTTCGATCTCTGCCCGAATCGAAGCATGAAACTCGGGGAGCCATCCACTTGTGATCCTGAAGATGCTCAAAACGTGCAGGATAGAGGCCCGTTTAACAAACTAGCCAACCGAACAGGGAGATTTCCCATTTTTTCCCCCAACAAAGCGTTTCCATTGATCCTATTTACTTTTATTATTAGTTGGTTTTGAGCTAATGTTGAATTTACTGAAAATTGTGCTCTGGATAAAGCAGAAAATGCATTTGATGAATTATGAACTTTGTCGAGGAAAAAATGGAAGATCTCTCTGTTCGATCGGCTAAGCGTTAACAAAGGAGCGTTCCCGCGTCGGATTTTTTAAACCCGATTAAAATATGGTACACGAGATCCGGGTGCGCGCGCGCGCAAGCCACACGCGACCCGAATATTTTGCGTATTTTTTTATGCCACATCGATGCAACAAGTAGCGTAACAACAACGTGTAAACGTTTTCTTCGTGAACCCAAAAAAAAGAAAAGAAAAAAAAAGAAGTAAAAGCAAACCAACCGATGACCAAGCGTACGCAAACGAGTACACCGTTGGCCAAAAGTTTGGGACCGCTGTGACGTTCGAAAAAAAAGTGATAATTTTAACAGTTAGCCAACCGAACGGGAAGATCTCCCATTTGTTCCTCAACAAAACGCTACCGTTAATTCTAATAACAAAAGTAAATAGAATCAATGGCAGCGCTTTGTTGAGGAAAAAATTGGAGATTTCCCCGAAATTCGGTTCGCTAAGTGTTAAGGGGGTAAGGATATAAGTAGAGCGCCACTTTACGAAACTGTTTAAGACGAAAATTAGCAAGATATAGAGAACTGTCTTTAGCGATTGCAATATATTAATCTTAAATAAATCGGAGAATTTATCGAGGGATTCGCTACAGATTCAAATCTATAAGCGGTGTTGAATTTCTGGTCGACAGTGTACGAATACACATTTCACTCGATGGTTTTCGAGATACAGTAGTGCCCCGATGGTGGACGTAGAATCATTTTTACCGTGTTTTGGAACTACTTCGACCTGACGATTATGCCTGATCCACACGGGAGGAAACTGTTCGCGAGCTGTGTCCGAACAGAAACAGAGCATGTGTCTTTAACACGTTGAATGCCACGCCAGTTTTACAGGCCTTGCCCGTGGCGCCATGATGAATTTTCTATTATACGATACATATACTATTATCTACAATAAATAAGTTATAGTGTATAACTATTTTTCGGTGTTTTATACTTCATTAACTTCTTCACACCATTAACGATGGTAATAATAAAAAATCGATAATTATTGACATTTGTTCAAATTATGTTTTTCTACCAATTTGAGCGCGCCGGTCACCAGTGACCCCCGTGGCAGTCAACGTGTTAACAATCACATACATTTTGCTGTTCAGATCTGCTCCGAGCTCATGAACAGTGTCTGTTTGATGTAACGCTTCCCGAGCGAACAGTATTCGCTGTTCGCGAAAATGTCCGTGAATACATGAATGTAGACGTGGCGTTACAGTGATGCCTTGAAAATTGATTGAAGATCGAGATCGAATCTGGTCAATCTTGAACGGACGTACAGTGGCGGACGGAAGTTCGAGACCAAAGACAGACGCCGACGAATGAATGAAAATCAATATAAACAATGGGACGAATAATGTTCACGTTTTATGGTAATCAATAAACGCAACGCTATACCCAATTGGCTGTGAAAATGAACGAATGAACAGTGTCTACAAATTATGAAGACTATATATATTTTGTATCACGTTCTCGTCTTCAAATTACGTCCGCTGCTGTAGATCTTACTGAACATCGGTTACTCAAACTTTTTTAAACTTGTGGATCAATTCAGTTTAGAGATTTATACAGTTTCCTTGGTTCATACAATTTCCTTGATTTTACCGCCCTTTTTCCGTTGATCACGGTTAAACTTTACTTATTTCCGTTGGTATTCTATTTCAATTCTTTTCCCGTTGGCTCGCGAAGTTCTTGCACAGATATCGGATAGAGCTCTTAGGATTCGTGTCACCGAGCGTTGAAATTCTTTCTGTTCTGCACAGGCTAATTGATTCAAAAATCGAAATAACGTCGGCGAATTCTTAGAACATTTTCCTTCCCTCATTAATAGACGGGAATCCTCGCTCGACTACTATCGGGGCAGTACTGTACTCACAGTCAGACGTATCAGTTACGATTTCCATCACAAGCGTTTAATAAGAAATGAAAGAAGACAGAAAGATTAACACTATTCCTACCACGACCGGTCAAATGACCGTTTTTAAAATTTCGATTTTAAACATTAAAAACATTAAAAAATTTTACATTTTTCAATATTCACTTCTTTTTTAGTATTTATTTTCTGAGAAAAATTTGTAGTCTCTCTTACGTGGGAATGTCGCGGTAGGAATAGGTATACGTGAGGTGTCAGTAGGAATAGTGTTAACCCTTTGCACTCGAGAGGTGACTGTTAGTCGTCTAACAATACTAACTTCAAAAATGTTCAAATTCGAAATATTTACTAAGATTCGCCTATATTAAATTTCATTTGGTTTATTTAAGCGATATACTAAAATTTGCATATATGACTATTTAACCTCTGAGTCTGACTAATAAACAAAACTAACTAAAATCTGAAAATTTGCGAAACCATCATTTGGTGACTAATGGTCACCTCTCGATTGCAAAGGGTTAACAGTTGACGAAGGGAAAATATAATGATTGCTTGTAAAACGGCGGACAGCGTCCTTTTTACCATTTTTTCCTTCGTTTTTAATTGTAATAAATATTACGACCGACGATGGCTATGACGAGCGTGAGAGGGTGATCTCGCGAGAGCGTGACACCGAGGTGGAACGCGTTTATGAAACGCGACCAGATTATTCGAACGATTACGAGCCACAGTGATCCGAGCAGTAGCGGTGATAATAGTCGGAGCAGCTGATTATTCCTCGTCGAATCAGTCTTTCTCGCTAGTATTTCTCCTGTTCGATGTATACACGTGTAACGTTGCGTGATAAACTTGTTAATGCGTTCGCGAACTATTAAAAAGAATGAAAAAAAAAAAAAAAGATAAGAATAGAACTGTACGAAGTGTAAACGTTTCTATAGCGAGCGTCGAGAGAGACTGTGACAATTTGCATTTAGAAACGTTGCAAATTGTTCCAGTAGTATCGTTACACATATTTTTACCATTTTTCGTTCCCGTTGAAATTACGGTGAACTCGTGAACGAGTATCGATCGTGCTCGGGGTAATTAAAAATTCTTCCCGAAGCCGCGCCCGCTAAAAATTGATAGATTAAACGTTAAAAAATTGATAGGAGGAAGATGGGGCGTGCGTTTAATTGCTAATAATTCATCGCCGCTAAAATTGGGCGACCTGTAATTGCCACGAACAACGATCAGTCCACGTTTCTGTTTTGCGACAACGCTCGTGTTATCCTTGGTTTTAATCTTCGTCGGAGACGAAGAACGAAGAGAGAGGAGGGAACACGGTGAGCGTGTGAAACCTTGTAAAAGATATGCATGCACAAGTAGCTTGGTCCCAACGGACGAGAACAAGACGATGAACCGTTTAGGGATTGTAAAGAGAAAGAAAAGAACAAAAATACGAGTATTTAAAGTGATCTTCAATAGCTGCTTCCCTGGGTACCACGTGTAATAGGAAAGGCCTAGTTAGCGATATTTAAAATAATGCCTAAAATAAAAGAGAGGAGCTCGAGAATACGCCGATATTTACGAGCATACTTACTTCTCTGCACAATATTATGCGCAATAACGATGCATCCGTTAGGATGTGTATTTTTAATAATTTGAGATTCCCGCGACTGTAACGGATACGATAGATACATACGTAGTTGTAGCGTTCTGAAAGATGAAAGGGTAACCGGAAGCCTAATAGAGATTAATATTTCCTATGAGTAACTTACACGAAGACTAATCCCTTGATAATAGTCGCGAAGGATACGGCTAATAGTAATCTTGTTTTTGAGTATAAATTGAAGACCCACCGTTTGTCAACCTTGGACGCACTTTTATCTCGACCCCTCCCAGCCCCCCCCCCCCCAACTATATTCCCGTCAATTTCATTTCCTTCTCCCTTTTTTTTTTCTTAATTGTATTTTCGTTCTACGACTGTTCTGTTATTAAACGATACTACTGTTTTGCCTACTACGATTATAATTATAATATATGGAAAATTATATGTAAACAAATATAAATACTATAAATACTGGAGAAACTATGTTGTATGTATACTTACTCTACCTGTCTTTGATATTCTTTTCGATTAAAAATTATTCTCAACAGTTGTAATGATTTGAAGAACAATTTTTTGCGCTTGCAAGATAAAAGTTTGCAGGTATAAGACAAGTGATATCGTTATTTAAACATTAGAAGGTAGAACAAACTGCAGATCGTTTTTAATCGTGCAAGGAATACGTTTCACAGATTATTTTTCTCGTTTTTTACCAATGTTTTGATATAACGTAAAAAATTTTACATAAACCGAATGTTTAAAAATTATAACAGATTATCAACAATTTAATTGAAAGTCATTAAATAGGGTGAAATCTACTAGTAACTATTTTGTATTATATTTGCATACTAAAAATAATTAAAGAGTAAGAACTAATAGACATTGCAACAGTCTGTTGCGTGAACAATCAAAATTCAATAAATTATAATTAATAAAGTCAAATAAAAGAATTTTACATTTTTAATAGCTATATTCACTGTCCAAAACATTCGAGTTTCCTTTAATTCACTTTGTTTAGTAACCTTTGAACTCGAAGATGTCACAAATACCTCAGTCTTCCTTCGATCGTCGTATCATGCATATGGATGTGACAATATTACCAAAGATATTTTAAAATTTCGCGCGCGGGCTCGCATGTTTTACCATGTATTAACGTGTGTGCGCCCTGTGTTACCGTATGTGCGTGAATGGCTACCAGTGCATTTTTGTCCATGGGTGGTCGTGGGTATGTGTTGATTCATGTGTTTGCGGATGGATTATCGCATCTTCCGTAAGTTTTAATTATCAATTATCACGTTTTCGCCAAATTTTATGCATGGTTTCCGCAAACGAAAGTATCTTCTTGTATATTGTGAATTCTCGCATACTATTTTTTACGTACATGTTTTTGCATTAATTGTTATAAAATTTATTCTCGAATTCTCATGAATAACCGTTTACGTTTTTACGTGCATACTCTTGCATAATTTAATACGCGTTTTCTGAAACAAATTCAATTAAGTTTCCGATGCGCAAACTTATGTGTAACTACTCACGAGCATGCATTTATATTTGCGTGTGTACTGTCAATAAAACAAGAGGGTGAAATTATTAAAGGGTTTATCTTTATTTTTATTCCGCGTATTTCGCATATAATTCAACAGAATACATATCGTTTTCAATTAAGTGTATTTATACTCATTGCAAGGTTATGATACTTATCGACCCCCTTTTATTGTCTTTATAATCTGACCCATTTAAACTGAATTAATTATCGAGGATCTAACCAGGGGGCACAGCAAGTATTTGTCACTTAGACGAGTGCCCCCTATTGTACTCGCGCATGCGTAATCATTGCAGAAATCCCGCCAATTTGACCCAAGCTCTGTACGTGTGTTGTATTCCGTCATTTCCTTGTAACACTTTAAACCTGTAAAAGACCTTCGCTCTTTAGTTCTTTATCGTATCCTTGCCGCTCGATTCGACGTCTATTCAATGCCCACTCGATATTTGTCTCGCGATATAACCAGACCCGGTATATCGTCGATTTAATAAGGCATCCCGTCGTGCACCGCGTCACATTGTCATCTCGAATAAACTCTTTCCGAGCTGGTCTAACCTCTTAAAACGGTAAAGGACCTTTGGTCTTTACTTCTTTAAACGCGGTGATAGAGTGGTTGAAAGGTGAGTACCACTCGAGCGGTGCCGGAAGAGACGCGAGGACGTACAAGAAGGGGTTGGCTGGGCTGCCTTTATGCCGTAACAACGAGTACCCACTCCAGAGGGCAGGAAGCACAAAGGTGAGGGCGACTCCGTGACTATCGCTGGATCTTCCACGGTAATTATTTTTAAACACGTCCTGGAGATACGAATCTTTAGTGGTTCTAGCACCGAACGGCCGAGTAAACTTCTCGCATCTCCGTAGCCTAACTAAATAACCGGACTAATTAGACCGTAGCCGTGCTTCTTTCTAGCACGTTGTGGTATATCACGTTGATAATTATTTTTCCTTCTTTTCATCCTTCCTTCTTTCCTTCTTCTCCATTTATCGTTCATTCGAATTGCGTGTATCCGTGTATCATTGAAAAAATATTACGGCTAATTGTAGTAATTATGAATTTTAGTTTTTACGTTAATGTTCTTACAGAACATTTAATTTGACGATTAAAAAGTGCATTCTGCGTTTCCAATCATTTACTTCTGTGTACACCTAACAGATGGCTTTACAGTTTAAGCTAACATTGTCTTCAAAAAGAAAAAAACCGTTTTATTTTCTCCGATATCAATTCTGTGAAATCGATTTCATCTGTTTCTTTTACTCTGCTCTCGCGTCTTTTCTTTCCTTTAATCATTTTTCTCTGTCGATCCTCCGATCGTCGAGCTTCCCTCGTCCTGTCCTCGCTGCCTCTCCAGCAGCGCGCGCTTTCATAGTGTGTAAATCGAATCAGAACGCCCCCGCAGGGTCGTCGACAATATTATTTGTTAGCGGAAGTGTCGTAGTAACTGGAGGTTGAAATGAGGCCAGATTGCCCAGGGTGATCAAGTTAAACGGCACGTGGGCAGTAATGCTGTTCCCTCCACTACGACTATCCTCTGCTCGTCGATCCTCATCCTTCCTTCTGTTCTCGAAATTTCATAGGGAATAATGCCAAGCAATTTTAATTAATTCCCTTTCTATCTGTATTATAAACCAATAAATATTGCAAAAACACATGGGTCTGCTGTAAAGGTATGATCTATTGTACCTTTTTAATTAACATTCATATTAAATACCTAAAATTATTTATTACAACCCCATGCCGTGGAATCACTGGGTCCAATTTATTATTAATGATTTATTATGTGCAGCTCACTTTTAAAGTCACAAAACGTTGTTGAATTGCCTGGAATTTTTATCATATAATCTTTTATGATTAATTATTGGATATCGATGCGTTTGCGGGAAATTGAAGAAATGCGAATTTTGCATAATATGCAAAAGTATAGTACAAGTCTCTCAGATATAGTACACATTACAATATATAGAAGACGAAACAAATTTAGTACTGTTTAGATTACACCCGTAAAAATGTGAATTCATGTAGAAATCTGAATTCTACTAATAATATTTATCTGTAATTTCAGTTGCACTTGAAACTACACTCGATTCACCATGCCTAATTGAGGAGGTACCAAGAATCATGACACAACGAAGGAAACTGGAAGCAGACAATGGTATAACGTCTGATCAGAAGTGAAACGTCAAGCTAAAGAGCGGTAAAGAGGCTGAAGCGCATCGTGTCCGATGAACAGCACCCAACCGTTAGCCTAACAAGCTGTCAAGACGTCGCCGCGTGTCAATCCACGGGTCTCTACGAACCCTCCGAATAAATCTATCGGGAGCCAGCTTCCACCCCCTTTCTGTACACCACAGCAACCAGCACTAGTATGTCTCTAAACCACTGCTTGCAAACTTTTAACCCTGCTTGAACGCTTTAACTTTTCCCATTATATTTCTTTTATACTGCATACAATCATCAAAGGGGATAAGAATTTATTTGATTCGCAAATCAACAAACTTTTAATTAGAACTGCTGATAAAATATAAAGCTTGTTTGCAACGATGAAATCAAGTTGAAAATTGTATGGAAAGATAGTCACTGTAAAAAGAACAAATCTTTGTTTATAGCTTTTGCAGGAAATTATAATAGATCCTCAAATTTGTATGTACCTACAGTAAATTTACAAAACTTCTGTGAAAAGTTACAAGTTACTCATTTTTACCACTTTAGTAGTTCTGATATCTAAAAAATAATTAAGGTAGTATTTTTAATATTGATATTACAATCAAAGAATTCTTCGTAAATTTAATAAAGGTTATTCTTGTCGAGCCTCTGATCTTACTTGTTAACTTTTCAAAGATATGATCGCTTATAAAGTTATATTGATCCCGGAGACATTCATAGATCTTATCTGCTTACTAAAGTAATTTGATTTGCTTGAATTGGCACGTTGCTGCGGGGTGCTCTGTACGTACGATAATTTTCTCCCCTTTGATGTACCACCTATGACATACTGTTTCGCGTTATACACTTCATAATCCCTAATGGGTTCAATTTGGTGTATGATTCAAGTTCGTCGATCACCTCCGACGATACGTCACCAGCACATTCTTTGTATGATAATAATTATTGGTGATGTGTTTTGTAATTATCTTCAGCAGAAAAACGCAATGTTTGCCTGCGAGGGAAATTAAAAAGCTGAAGAAATTGATGGAATACCTTCCTGCATCGCATTTCTGTTTTATTTAAATACGATTACTGACTGTAGGCCTCATTAATTAACATTATTCCTACCACGGCCGGTCAAATGACCGTTTTTAAAATTTCGATTAGAATTTCACATATACAACGTAATCGAACCGCCTTTAAATTTTAGACTTTTCCTCAAATAAACCTATAATACGTTTTTCAATATTCACTTCTTTTTTCATTGTTTAGTTTCTGATAAAAATTTGTACCAAAAAAATATTTATCAGAAAACTAATTAAACGGTAAGTTCACTTGCAGTTGAATTCATTAAAAAGGATCCAGCTTAGCTATTCCATCAGTTTCACTAGCCACTGTACATCCCGTAAGTTTTCCATAGGATTACGATCAGAAGATTATAGGGTTGCGTTACAATTTGTATCTTCGAGTTTTAAAATGCACGAAAAAAGTAACACAACAGTTCTTAGAAATTGGAAATAAACGAACAAGTATACGAGTCACTGTACACGGACAAAAGTATTTCCCGTGTAGTGGACCGAGGATCAGTTCGTAGAAAGCGAATGTATATGTTTTCTAAGAAGCCGGACGAAATTGCAGGCCACTGTTACGAATGCAGTTATTGAGTGCAGCGATTTGGTCAGTCGACTTTCGGATGGTGCGCGGGTAACACGTTTCGAAATTCAGTTCGGTAAAATTTTGCGATTTTCCCATCAAGCATGCCGACCACGCGGAATCAGGTTAGTAATTAACGAACTCGGTTCTCGTTACATCGTTTGCGTTGCGATGTAATTTCGTCGGGAGTAAATGTTTTGCAGCGTGAACGATTGAACCGAAAATGTTAGAAATTTCGAATGGAAATTCTTCTCGTACGGTGAACTCGAAAATCTTAAAAGGGGAATTATTCGATTTATAATCAAATTAATTAATATGATTCGGATATCACGGGTTTAAGGAAGAAACGGAAGGAAGCTATAAATTTAACATCGCGATACTAATTATTCATAAATCTTTATTATCGCGTAGAGTATCCTGAAAGATTGTTCTTAAGAAAAGCCAACAGCAATATGTGTCCTCCATAGGTTTATTTACGAGGTTCTGCAAAACGTTTTAAATCAAAAATCACACCGATCCACGACAAATCTTGTCCAGTTTCTCTTCAAACCTACGTTTACTTTTCTAGTATCTCCTCCATATCAAACCTTCCTCTATAAATCGTCCGCATTCTCTTGTCATAAGACATTCTGAATATGTATCCTCATCGAATTAATGTTCCCGGTATTTTGCTTCGTCGATTCCTATAAAACACTTTCAACTAAAGATCGCAGCACGAATCCTCAAAAAACCCCGTTATCCTCTTCCCAAAACTTGCGTCCACTTTCGAGACGTATCATCGATCATCCCCTCATTTTCTCGCCGCTAAGCATTCTCGTTGAATGAAATCCTGTTGATCCTGAATTAAGTCCCGATGCACGCCGCATACCTACCGAAACTTGCTGCAGCCGATAATCTGCCGTGCCTGGCCGTTGTACACCTGCCGGACAAAATGATCCAAGTGGATGATCCCCGCGATCGAGAGCGGTGTATACAATTAACATTAAGGTTCACCTCATCGTTATTCGCGTTAGGTCGATACAGAGCATTCGTCGCTTGGAGGGTGAAAGAGAGGCGAAAGAGAGGCGAAAGAGGGATGCGGGCAGGTAGACACGAAGCCACCCTCTCTCGCGTTTAGCGGGCTGCTGCAGCCTGTTCTGTGCTGCGCATATCGGTGCCGAACCCCTGTGACGGAAAATAATGAAAGTAATGGGAACACGCCCACTGCATTTAGCCCGCTCAGCTACCCCCCTCGGCTTCGACTCCGTCGTCGCCCCCCTGTCCTCGTCGCGGGGGAGGGGGGGTTCTAGGTTCTCTCTGTACTTGCCGCCTTGTTCACTCTCATCCGTCCTAGGCCCCATTGGCTATTGTACCTGCCACTTCATTGTTCTTTATTTCATTATTTTCGCCGCATTCCGGCCTCCCTTTTTGCCCGGCAAAGGGTGCGAATTTTCCCCCTTTATTTACGGTGCCCGTAATAACAGACGTCTTAACGGAATCTAATAAACGTCATAAATGGCCCGCCATGATCTCATTAGTTTACGAGATACTTGCTTTTTCCCCGTTCACCCCGCGCCCCTTCGCCCTGGACCTCTACGGTAGCGTTGGCCGCGCGTGCTGCTGCAGGACAAAGCTCGCTTTTGAGCAATACCGAGAACGCGAGATCCTATTGGTAAGTCGAGATCAAAGAAAACATTTCATAATATCCGCTTGCTCGATGTGTATATTGTATGTTCTGATCCACTGGGTGTGAGGGGACACTTTAAGGTTCACGGTAGAGGTGTGTAGAATTGGTGGCCACTAGCGGGGTAGAAGTTGATACAAAATACGGTATTGGAAACACGGTCGAAGTTGATCTCAATGTTTTGAGATCTCGAATGGAGGCACTGTCATCGAAATAGCGTAAAAAAATTCGCCTGTCTTTCGGCTACCACCGAAACCGTAACTCAGTCGTAAAACCTTCGAATTTGCGAACCGTTAAACGTAACTCACGATTTGAATACGTTGTTGCGACAAGAACTGACGATGGTTTAAGCGAAAAACCAAGTTCTGTTTTCTATATTAATATTGATGGTCGAACAATCTCTCACCTACCCGACATACAATCAAACCCTATTGTGACCAGCTTAAAATTTTTCACAAACATCCAACCCTGTCTTCCGATATCTCGTTTCCTGCAAAACCGAATCAAGTGCCCTTTAATTACGCCAAACGAACCTCCGTCTCGAACGAACGTCTTAACCAACCAACCCCTATATCCGCTCGAACTTAAAGAACACTCTCGGAAGAGTGCGCAAGTGGTTTCCCCGTCGCAAAACATCGTGCTCCACCGTACATACATGCGTATTTGAGAATGTTCGCCGTGATTTTGCCTCGATAACAGGATTATAGACCTCTGTCTCTGTTCGAGCCGTCGCTTCCTCCAGTTTTCCATCCATCTCTCTTTCTCTATCTCTATCTCTCTCTCTGCCTCTCTCCTTCCCCTACGATCATGGGCGCGAGTACGTGTGCGTGTGTCTCTGTTGGACCGTCCTTTTCATCCACCCCCACGAATCTCCTGCGTCGCAAGGGGATGAGAACGCCGACACCTCCACCCTCTCTCTGTACACACGCTCCTGAACCGAGAGAGAGTGGCTCCGCTCGCTGGCTCTGATCCCTCGCAATTACTTCCCATTATCTGGGTATTAGGATTCACCCCAACTGGAAGCACGACGTGCTCCGCAGACTCCGCCTATGCCACGGTGCTCCGCCGGAAACTGCTCCTCCGGCTATGTCAGCTCGCGATAGACATCCCTTTCTTCCCGGACGCGATTGCGGCCCTCTAACGTTCAAGGCAACAGGTAGCAAAGACATCGCGGACGTGTAATTGTTACCCTAAGGCACTGCTTTCCAACCTGTGGGTCGCCAGGTGTTCCCGGAGGGTAGGTCGATTTTAGTCGCAAACTTTTGATACGTATCGTACAGTAGCGGGCAAAAGTTTAAAACCGGAGAGTCGAAGATATTGAACTAACTGATTTGTGAGTAGCATGATAAACAAAATTTGCATTCTACGCTAATCGATAAATAGTGTTCTGCCGTAATAACAATAACAATGAATGTACGGACAATATTTGCAGACCATAAAACTATGTTTTGCGTTGTCCTGTCGTCTGAAATTTTTGTCCACCACTGTACAATAAAGTAATTGACGTTAGAACTAGCAAAGATCGCAAATTTTAGTCGCAAACTTTTGATACGTATCGTACAGTAGCGGGCAAAAGTTTAAAACCGGAGAGTCGAAGATATTGAACTAACTGATTTGTGAGTAGCATGATAAACAAAATTTGCATTCTACGCTAATCGATAAATAGTGTTCTGCCGTAATAACAATAACAATGAATGTACGGACAATATTTGCAGACCATAAAACTATGTTTTGCGTTGTCCTGTCGTCTGAAATTTTTGTCCACCACTGTACAATAAAGTAATTGACGTTAGAACTAGCAAAGATCGCAAATTTTAGTCGCAAACTTTTGATACGTATCGTACAGTAGCGGGCAAAAGTTTAAAACCGGAGAGTCGAAGATATTGAACTAACTGATTTGTGAGTAACATGATAAACAAATATTGCATTCTACGCTAATCGATAAATAGTATTCTGCCGTAATAACAATAACAATGAATGTACAGACAATATTTGCAGACCATAAAACTATGTTTTGCGTTGTCCTGTCGTCTGAAAGTTTTGTCCACTACTGTACGTACAATAAGGTGATTGACGTTAGAACTACCAAAGATCAGGTACTGGTACTTATTTGTGCCAAGAAAGATCGAATTGAAAATTGCTTGAAAAAAATACAGTCAACCCCTACGGTTTATAACTGGATAATTCTGTAACAAAATTTCGCTGTAACGTGATTACAGAATTGCGGAAACCTCCCCTATAACACGATATCGAGAACAATCACTATCTTGAATGTGTTTTATTCGTATAAGGAATGGGGGGCTGTGTGTAAACCATTTTAATTATTGTAAAAGAGAGTGGGAATGCAAAGAAGATCGAGAAAAATTGCCCTAAGAGTACACCGATTTGAACACGGATCATTGGGTCCAGATTTACTTTTGAAGAGAGATGTTTTCGCGTTCAGCGTTTTAATCATCGTTTAGTTAAAAATGTTTACGTGCAATTGTGCCAATAGCAATGCTGCGAAACTACGTGTAAATTTAACCTTTTACAAGAAAGAGGAGTCGCTTGATTTTGATTAATTTTATCCACGAATTCGTACTTTTTTTGTTATTTTATGAATAAAGAGGCTGCAACGATTCTAACTAAAAGTTGATTGGATACTGCTTGACGAAGTGCCGTTAAACGGCACTTAGGTGGTTAATTTTGTATTAGAAGTCCGATAAGGAAGTTCGATTAGGGGGTCGAAACATGAATCACGGTTTAATCAACGAAGGGCTCATATTCGATCGTGTCGTTGGAAATTAAGCCGAGATTAATTGTATGTTCTGCTTGTGAAGCGCGTTAAGCCTCGAAAATGTTCCAAACGACGCGCCGGAAATGTCACGCTGCCAATTAGCGGAATGATAATGTTGCACGGAAGATAGGCTCGTCGCTTCTGACCCGCGACGGGCTTATAAATGTCAATCGCGATGTTTCTCTCTCGATAATACGAGCGTGCATCCTGATTTAAGAATTAGTTCGCCCCTTTATTGCTGATAAATTCATTTACCGGTTCCGAGTTGCTTCGAATTACAAAAATAAAAAGGACGCAACCGAAAGTGCAGAAAAAAAATATGTGAAAATGTGTATTAAACGGATTCCTTTAAAAATTATTTTCATGGTAAAGTTGAAAACGATACAAACAGAAGAAAAATACGAGAAAATATAAAAATCTTCGATAAAAAGATTCCCTTTTAAGTATTATTATAGCAGAATGTAACATAGAGCTGATAGAAAATAAAAATATGAGAAAGGTGTATATTATAAAATAATTTACATAGTTTGTTTTTTTTTTTTTTTTTTAGATCGGTAATATACTTTTTGTCGTCTAATCGCAACGTTAGCAGCGAGGAAAGGGTAAAGTGATACACCGCGTTACATCATGACATTTTAATCTCAACTTGAACCACAAGCTAACTTTCTACTTCGCTATAAAAAGTGACACGAAACGGACTAGCTTTTATTATGGCATTTCGCTATAAAAAGTGTCGCAAGAGAACGACCAGAGAGTCATTTACACGTTTACACTTTCTACATCGTCTCGGTTCACCTGTCGTCCAATCCTTCGAGCTTCTTATCTTACACCGTTTCTCCTTAACATTTCACTTGGCGTTGTTTCGACGTTCACGAACGATCTTTTCCAACGATAAAAGTGTCTTTCGTATTTACCGCACACTCGTATCGTTCGCCTTTGATCGTTGATCCTTCGACGATCGAAACTCAAGAACGAAGGGAGGCATTTTCTTCGTACGATTCTATTCTATTTACACGTAGAGCACAGTTCGTAGGACTATTCCCGGTTACTGTCGTAGAAATTAAGAGTTTCGCTGAAAAATTAGTTCTCAGATTTCTTCGTGGAACTTTCTTTCCTCCGACTTATCCATTATTATCTGCAACAGTGTACCGTTTCACGATCCTCTCGCGTAGCACACACTTCGCAGCACTATTTCGATGGTTGTCGCAGAAATTCAGCTTTCAAAAATCAGTTCCGGGTTTTCTCCACCGAATTTCCATCCCTCCAATTTATTCGTTCATCTGTCACCTAATTTTTTCGCATGCTTTTTCCCATGATCGCGTCGATTCGTCTCGACAAACATACTCGAGCTTGCGACAAAGCTTCGGGATGACCGCGTAACTTGAACTTCGGTCGATTACGTTCATGGATCCTTGATTTGCGTTAAGAATCTCCTGACGATCGTCGATGACAACAGTCCCGATCAAGGTCCACGATCATTTTCGATGCTTATTCGCGTTGGTTTTTGCTTGTCACAAGCCTATCGAAGCTCGAGATCCTTCGTCTTGAGCGCAACACGCTGCAACGCATCTTGGATCGAACGTTAATCCGAAGTTCCCGCACGGCAACATCATCGTTGAACCATTTCATTTCAGCGATGTTGACGTTGGATAGGTTGTCCGTGTTGCGGTTGATGAGACAGGCTAACCAAATGGGGTTGTTGCGTGACCTGGTGAAAACTGGTGGGCGAACCGACGCGCCTGGAGACGTGGACGTTGGTCGTTCGCGTCGGCGATGGCGTCTCGTCGCCCAGGACGTCGATCTCGTCGTCGTCGGAGTCCACCGGCGCGTCGCTGCTCGCCCGTGATTCCCGACCGCCGCTCAGAGAGAAATCCACTGGTCGTTCTGCGAACAGTTTTCGTTACGAACAAGTTACTTGCGTTAATTGTTTCGTTAATGAAAGCATGCACCGTGTAAAGGAAGATCGTGTAGAAACACACAACACGGGAAAGGAAAGGCATTTAAATAGCGAAAGATTTCCAAAAGAAAGTCGTGCAAATGCTGATTGGCAGAAGTGCGTGAAATTTGTTTTAATGAACGTAAATTATACGAAAAGTAATTTAAGATAAAAAGTTTTTATTTAATTATTGCTAAAATCGTGTAAACGTGAACGAAAAACTGTAAAATTATGTAAAAAAGATGGAAAAAGAGGATTAGGTGCACTCGGAGCCGGATTTAGTTATAGATTAAGTAGGCTGTAGGTTGGGGTGGCAGGTTTTAGGGAGGGGGTGGATTTAGGGAAAATTTCTTCTGTATACGATAAAAACATCAGTTGAATATTCATTTTTTTTTTTAGGTAATAAATATTAAGATATTTTTATGGAGATTAACCCTTTGCGCTCGAATTTAATATGACCATGAATTACCGCCAACTCGGAATTTATTTTTTTATTCAATCAAAACAAAACTTTCCCAATACGTTATTAGCATACTTAGCTGTAACATTTCATGAGTATATTAAAAAAAAAATGAAAATTCCACGGTAAAAACTTGTGATGTCGCATACGCTGAGACTTACGAGTGCAAAGGGTTAATAAATTTTCATACCATTCACCTACCCTTTCATTGATAGATGACAAACTCTTAAATCCGCCCCTGATAATACTTCTTTTATTGCGCGCTTTATCATTTTCTCAAACGTATTTTTATAATATTTCTATATTCCTGTGCTTTCCGCAACAATTTTCACTCAAGCTTTACACGCTCAACGCATTCCACGGTTAACACGATTTTACGCAAACCTTATCTTCATCACTGTAGAACATAATGAGCGATCACGCTTAATGAATCGACGTTCATCGTATCCCGCGTTCACGGAATAATTGCTATCTAAATTCCTGTAACGTTGCCAAGAGGGTAATCGTTTAGTAATTCTCTACTTGTTTTACTTGAATGAAATTGAAGAACAGAATTACCGGGTAATACGCATCAGGTGCTCATCACCGGCTTCCTGCCATTCCTACTAACAAAATCGAACGTCACACCCCCTCCTCGACCTACCGCCTCGTCAAATCTGACCGACTGCTTAAACGCTACAACGAGTACCCACCCCGTTGGAGTTCAACAAATCGAAATGCATCCGTCGAAAGGTAACCGTGTAAAGTACCTCGAACGACGACGGTTCTTATGTACTGTGGTCAGAAAATCGACTGATCAAATTGGGTCAGATATGTGCCGGTACACAACTCGAAGGTCCTCGGCAGTGGCCCTTGGTGGTTGGCAATCGTGAATGTAGGTCTGGCCGAGCACTTAGCCGATAATTGACTAATTTTCTCGAAGACCGAATCGAGAAGACAAGAGGTAAGAAGCGGGGTCGCAAGACGCCGAGGTAAGAAAAGGTCAGAGAGAGAGGGGGGGGGGTTGGGGAGGATGGTGAAGGGTGGAAGGAAGAGGGAGAAGGGTGCCGTAACTCAGCGTCAGGTTCCTTAGACGGTATCCGTTCGAGTCTCCAGACGACGAGGCGGTCTCATCTTCTACGTGCTTTCCACCCCTTACGACCGCCACCCACCCCCCTTCTTCCTGGCTGCCAAGGAGATGTCTGCTAACTTCGTTAGCCCTCCCAACCGAACGAAGCCATCTTGGCTACCGAGACGAGGAACTTGGCGAAGGTTACGAGCAGATGCGGTGTAAGTCGCTGGGGGTGAGTTCGAATCGTGCTCCCTGGCTCTGGAGGACGGGTGATCGTTCGGGGGAGGTGGGTAGAGACCGTCGTCTCTGGGTGGTTTGAAAAATACGCGAATTCAGCGGGATTTGAAATTTTATATTCCATGTTTTCCGTTTCTATTTTCTTCTTTCTCTATTTTCTTTGGCCGCGGCCATTCGTAACGTGGTATGGCTCGAAACTGTGTACACGCGAATATCGTTAATTTCGTTTCACTTATTTATCACCGGAATGTTGCGTTGTTCCCTTCGTTTCTACCGTGATCTAGCATTTGACGTGTTAACCCTTTACTGTTCAAAACTATTGTCGAGTATAATTGATTTTTTCTCTGGTAACCAAACAGAATTCCGGTTACAAAAAGTTAGCGTTTCGAACGGTTTTTTTTAATTTAACATTCGATAATTAAATAAAATTTAATTTAATATTCGATACAAAAAAATTGGTTGCTACAATTTTATCTTTCGGGCAGACCAATTTAAGTTGGTTAATTTGCCTCCAATTCTTGCGACATGTTTATTTTTCATTAATATCGCTGATACAGATTTTTTAGAACGTATTTAACTCTTTCTACTACTTGTAAATCATTTCGATGTATCTCATCGTTTAAGGTTAGTATTTTCGTTAGCGAACATCAACGTTACAGCTTTAAATCGATTCACGCGAGCAATCGGATTCAATTATTCCCAGATCGTAGCATTTACTACATTATAGCTGCACCGGTCGTGCACCATTGTACAACGTGCACATGCGTGCGTGTGTTTGTGTGTGTGCGTGCATGCTTGTGTATACGAAAGCGAGACGGTTATCGGTAATTGTTATTCAATCTATTTGGATGATGTTCCTTGTACGTTTCTGTCGGCGCTCTGATTACACGTTCGATTACACGGTGTTTATCAAAACTTACCATACCCTGCGATGGTGTTCTACAATATGTTTCCTCCATCGCGCTCGATTACGAATTGACATTTTTTCAACAGCGAACAAATTTCGATCCTAAAAATTCTTGTCTCTCCTTCGAAAACCCATTTAAAAAATAAATTGGTACTCGAACAGAGCGGTTAAAATTTGTCGCGATTTAATGCAGACGGCCGATGAAATCAAACGGGTTTCACGGGAAATTTTTATTTCAAGGCGAGCCCCGTTTAAAAATTCGCCGGTCGATTAATCTCTGCGAGAACAGCGTTCCGAATTTCGCTCTCCGCCGATCTGTGTCTGTCATCGTTTGCGTAGCTAGAGCTTTTGCCGCCACCCTGGATGTGTATCAAAAAATACTACAAAGATATTACGAATATTCAAACGCACACGTTTACTCGTGACTCGCGCGCGTTGTGAAATGGACTACGCACTGTCTAATTATGAAATCTGTATTTGTTTCTATGTAGAAATTCGGTTTAACAGGAAATTAACACTATTCCTACCACGACCGGTCAAATGACCGTTTTTAAAATTTTGATTAGAATTTCATATATACAACATAATCGAATCGTGACAAAATCACATATTTCGCTCAGGACTCGGGATGCCACGGGAGTACATCGCTAGATGCAATATTTCATAGAAATTAATCTTTTATTTTCGATGTTCTAATAAGAATTGTTAATTGTTCAATGGGGCACTTTTTACTTTAAAGTGTCCTCTAATTAGTGGCATTGTTCAAAATGCGCTAACTGTCAATTTTTATTCAACTGTTACAATTGTAAGCAGTTGAAGTTGAAGCGCTCCGGTCACCGATAACCACCATGGCGTCACAGAAGAAAACGGTAACCGGTCATATGGACCAACGTGGCAGTGTGAAAGTGTTTAAAGTGTAAATGTCTTTCGCGAATAGCCTTAAACCCTCGACCACAAAGCGGTCGTTTCGTTTCGACCATCAAAAACGCGATTATCGCTCGAATTCGATACCGATCCGTGGTGGGACGAGCCTCGAAGTCTCTTTGCGCGATAACTTACGGGAACGATAACAGGTTTAAACGGGGATACGAATTGAATTGGGGAATTGTACGGCAAAAGCGATCATTATCCGTGCAACGTAGTTAATCATATTATAGTTGCTGGTACCTCGGTTACGGTCTGGTTAGTTAACTAAAGTTGCGTAATTTATTGCCAGCCGAATTTTGGTTGCATTATATGGTCCATTAGCATGATAACAGGGAACTATTTGACGTACACGGAAATTCCGACCTGCCTGTGCCGCGCTCGAATGCAAATTGATAATCACAATTACGAAGTTTATACTAATAACGATTTAATTGCGATACACAAGCCGCGATCTACTTTCCGCCCCGATTATACTTTCGCGCTGGCTACGACGGGCCCAATTACGCCCACGTGAAATCGTTTTAATAATCCGTCGCGCCGCCCGTTCGCCGTTCGATGCGCGATCGTTTCTTCTTTATTTGCTCTTTTCTCGAAATGAGTCGCCTGGCGAGGCTCGAATGGGGGGCGATTTTTTGACGCGCACGATCATACAGTTTACAGCAACGCAAATACATTCGATAATTTTTACGCGCGTATTAAAATTCAGATAAAACTCGAGGAACAATACGTCACGTCCGACCCCTTCAACGTTACATTTATTTCTGTTCTTTTTTTATAACATCAATCGTCTCCTCGTTACCACCTGAACTTTGCCGCCTTTATTCAAATTTTTCTTCGTTGACAGCAGTCTAGGAAATGCTTGATGCATGGCATTCTATGAGTCGGCTCGCCTCACAGATACCTTGAACGATTCTCCGCTAACACGTGTGAAAGCTTAACAGAAGATATTAACACGTTCGTCGCCCAGCGTGATTCGACTAAGTTTCTCACTGGACCGAAATCTGATTGCATAGAAAACTGGGGTAAAAAAATATGAGAACAGCAAAAATTTTAACTTTTTATTTGTTTTATGTATTTTATATTATATATATATATTATACTTCAATGCTTATTCCATTGAATTCCTTTTAAAAATTCCAATTTAAACTCTTATTTAACTTTAAGACAAAGAGCGTCATCCAAAATGGGTGGTGACGTGGTGACGAACGTGTTAAAGAAGGACACTTCTTTTTTTTTTTTTTTTGTGAAACTTTCACAGTCAGCATGGCATACCGTACATTTACTTATAATTAATTTTATGATCGCTAAAACATCTTTTCAGTGGAACGAAGTAAAACAAATGTTCTTGCTAATTTGCATTGCTGGCGGCAAAAAAATTGCTCGTTTGCGATAGCGATCGTTTTTTAACTCGATACGAACGCTTATTTTTAGAATTTTCTGCAAGCAAGGATGGAGAAGAGTTTGACGCTTTTTGGTGATTTCAATTCCAATTTCGAGGCGACGATTTTTGGCACTTGACACTTCGCACAAATAAACGTTTATGCAATTTACACGCCCTTTCGTAATCTTGTTCACTTGCTTGTTTCCTGCTTGTCATTTTCTCCAAGTTACAAAATGTTCCAAATGTACCAAGTTACTTTTACGCTACAAACACCCCATAAGTGTCGAGCACTTTTTTAACGCGCGGAGTCGCAGATGCGATTTACGAGCGATTGATTATGTAGGACACATCGTGTTGTTAATCCGAGCTAATTGATGCGGAAGCAACGCGAGCGAGCGCATGTGTACACTGTTTATCGAAAAGTCGATACACGTGTTTAGTGGTGATTACGCATTGTGACGCGGATACGAGATTGTGCATAGGTTCCTGCAATTGCAATTAAACGCTTGCATTACCGACGGGATGCGCGAAAATTTTAAGCATCATCGAGTTGATAATAGAAGGCTAACTTTCCGTTTCATCTGCTTATGACTGTTCTCGAAAACACCCCGTTCGTTCGATTCCCGCTGTATCGAAGCTTCAGCGTTCTCAAGGTTGTTAAAACGACCAATCCTTAATTTCTCATCACAATTTTGAACGTTTACCGCGGTGCAATTCCGAAAATTTATCATAATTGCTTTGTAAAAAATGTAAATAACCATGTCACCCTTATTTTTACAATTTAATTCATTTAATTACAAACAGGCATATTTTAATCGCCAGTAGTCCTAGAGTAGTGTTTTTTTAGAGTGTTTTTTTAGTGCTTTTTTAAGTTAATTTTAGATATCTTAAATAAAAAGTCTTGTCTGTGAACTTCTGCTCAACCTTTTGCGGCTTTAAAACTTGTCTCCTTTAAAATCTACCAAACTTTCATCAAAAAGTACTATTAATTCGTAGAAGTATCGGATAACCTGAAAAAGATCACGAGGAACTTCAGAAAATTTACGCGAGTTCGCTACCCTATTTGTAAGCACCCGAGCTGTACCCGTTTCACTGGAACGAATATAAAATTTTGCTGGTCCGAGGAAGAATTGTTTAAACGTTTTATTGAAAATCAGTGGCAGTTTTTCTTATTGTTATTCGATAGAGAAAAAAGAAGTATGCTTCGCTCACCGGCCGGTGACGTAACGGGAACGGATTGACCGGTGCATTGCTGATTGGAATTCTGATTGCCGTTGCTTCCCGCGCTGGTGCTCAATTTCCTCAATTGTTTCTTGTGCTTCATCCGCCGGTTTTGAAACCACGTTTTCACTTGGGTCTCCGATAGATGAAGGGCCGCCGCGAGCTCGACCCTTTCCGGCGTGCTCAGGTACCTCTGCACCTCGAATCTCGCTTCCAAACCCGCTAATTGTTGATCACTGAACACCTAAATGCGATACAAATGATACCCCGTGAGCCTACATTGATTTTACTTTATCGTTACTGTTTCTCAACTAAATTCAAGCAGTATCTCTTCAGATTCTCTGCTTTTCAAGACAGATACAATCGATATTGTAGAAGAACAATAATACTTTCGTGATTGTTGTTTGTCAGCGCACATCTTTCTCTTACACCTTCAAAAAACCAGGTCCCAAAGGATCAAACAACGTATTCTATCTTGTTCTGCGTTTTCAGTCATGAAAATTACTTCTAGCAATTTGCAATAATTTTCTGACGCGCTAATGAAATCTGCCAATCAAACTTTCATTAATCTAGTTAAAATTAAGTTACAGAAAATACAAAATTGCTGCAGCATGCAGGGAGTCAAGAAATTTGTCAGTTTTTTCGACTATTCCAAGGTAAAAAGAACACGGTAATCGTAATCTCTATGCCATTAAATGTTGACTTAAGATGGAAAACGAAACACTCTGGTAACATGAAAATTCCCTCTTTTTTTTAGGACTACGATTAATTTCACTCACTGTTCGTGCCTTTCTTCGACGACAATGCTTCAAGGCCGCCAGTTCACTAACCCCCGGCACCACACCAACCCCCATCGCGGTGTTACCAAAAAGTGGCCCCAGGAAGAAAGCCGCCGTAGGCGGCGCAGAAGGATAACCGGGCAACAAACTGGCGAACTGCTGGTATTGTTGATGCTGCACCCCGTGACTGGACGTTAAATGTTGATGGTGAAGCTGATGGTGGGAATGCGGCGGTACGCTACCGCGGCTCAGGATGTCCTCGATCAGAAACGAGGTTCTGCTGGCAGAAGTTCCGTTCTGACCTGGCTGGGCCTGCTGTTGCTGGCAAGTCGACTGCATTTTTACGACAATGAACGATGATCGAAGTTTAACAATTGAAATCTGTAGCTTGTTACATAGCTAATGATCCGTCTAACGAGTTTTTATCAGATCGTTTGATTGGTTTGCGTTGCCGTCGGTCTTCACTTAACGCTCAACGCCTTCTTTCTACTTTGAATTCTTTGAAAAGGCTGTATAAAGGATTGTAATTGATGCTAGTATTCCTCACATTTGCGCTGTAATCATGAATTTATCTTCCTTCGTTTGCGTAAAGTTTGTGAACATTGGATTAGTCACAGAATACCTTAAAAGGATCACCTTAAACGATCCACCTGACGTGTACACATGTTCAAAGAAAATCTCCGCACCAAAATTGCAATCACAGTTCCCGGGTGAACCTCTTTCGACTACCTCACACCTTATTTCTTTTCACCAGATCCAGTCAACCACGATAACAACAGCATGGTTAATGCAACAACCATCCAAACCCTTCGACTTCTCGTCACACGGACTCATCCACAGAGGAACTCCAAGCACCTTCCTTGATCACCGCGTTCTTACTCCAACCACCTAATCCTTCTCTCGAAGCTCGCGAGCCCCATCACAACGTCCACCAAACACTCGAAGATCGCCCGGTCAAAACCTCCGTCCGAATACACCCCATAGCACCACCGTCGTCGTCTCCAGCTTACCGGACGCGTTTCTCCGATCAATCCCCCGAAGTAGCTGCCTCACTCGCGGCTGGACAAAACCGAAAGAAAGAAAGAAAATGGAAAAGGATGCCAGCCAGCCCTTTTAAACGAGGATCGTTTTGGCGCGTTCCGGGGCAGCCCTGGTAAAATTCTAATTGAATTGGATCCGGCCAGCTGTAGAAGGAAAGCCGAGCAGAAGGCCGCAGCGACGTTCGGCGTCGACGTTTAGGGAGTATCGGTGCGCGATTCAAGGCGATTCAACCCCCCGCGCGCGCGATCATCTCCACCCTCAGCCGCTCTAAATGGTCAAGAAGAGCAAAGCTCGAAAGCGGATATCACCGGGCTCGAGTCACGCAGGCATTGGTCGGCGTCGCGACGCCGACCGCCGCCACGGTTGGCCCCGCGGTGCTCGCGGGGCGGTACCATCGGCGCCGTTTCCATGGACACGCGGCCCCGACGGTGGTTCTAGCTGGATCTCCCGACCGATTTCACCCCTTTCACCGGAGCAACCCCCTCGGAAGCATCGGTGAAAGAGAAAGGGAGGAGGAGGAGGAGGAGGAGGAGGTGGAGGTGGTGGTGGTGGAAGTGTAGGAGGGGGAGTAGGAGGGCCGGAGGTGGAAGGAAAGTCCTTCTATATCCGTGGTTCCCCATGTTGTTGCGCATTCACCATCGGCTGCACGATAACGGCGTTCACGCGTGTACTTTCGAGGTAGCTTTTTCCTACCGCTTAAATTGTATTTCTTTTGCCTTTATTTATCTCTTTCTCGTTTCTGTCGTCTCTCTCCCCCTTCGCTGGTCCCGATTGGCTTGGTCGCCGGTAGAAGTAGAGGTACGGAACGATTTAGAGGTATTTTTTGTTTTTATACGTTTGAAGAGGATTGTTTGGTTCGTTTGGTTTCGCTGTTAGCTTTTTGGTTTTACGTAGATGAAGGAGCTGGAAATTGCGAATAGAAAGACGGACGAAGGAATGTACGATATGGGAGGAATGTTGATATCGCGTGGATATGGAGCGAGGTGCGAGACTGTGCGAGCTTTCTTTTGGTCTTGAAGTAAAACCAGACCTGCCAATTGCGTATACCAATTATTAGTATAGGGAGAATGATTAAAAGGTTTGTGACTCGCTGTATAATTTAATACGCTTTGGATGATTTGACTGTCGTTGCATCGATTCGCTGATTATTGCGTAAAGAAAAGGATATCGGTGTGTCGAGGTATAAAGATTTATAGAAATCACTTGCTCGTATCGCGATTTCATTACTAGTTATGTTTTCATATTTGTGTAATTAACCGTAAAAATGAATAAATCGTGCGCTGGAGCTTTCAGCAGTTGCAATATCAAGTAATATCAATATTTTCCAGTGAAGGCTCACAGAGGGCGCTTATCGTTGATTTTTCTACTTAATTCCGCGTGCCTTTGATTGTATTATTACGCTCGTCCGCCGTGGCGAGTTATTTGCAACAGCCGTTTCCATTATTTGTGTTGTATCGTTTAGCGTGCCGTATTTATTTTTCATCGTCTGCTTCGGTCTGTTGTCCACGGAAAACCAATTCATTTTCTGCCGGTGAAAAAAGAGAAAACACTTCGTTTGTCCGGTTTTTATTTGCCGCATATCAACGGTGTCGCTTTCCTTTCTTCTCTCTTTACTTGCATTCCCTTCCATATTTTTTCTTCCCTATCTCATCGGTATTGATCCTTCGTCCGTGTCGAAGTACACGAAAGCTACTCGCGAGTCAATACATCCGTATTGAATCTTGAAAGGGTGGAGAATGCGGATCAGAAGGAGCAGGAGCACCGGATTAGATTACTTATCGGACGATGTATACAGCGCGTTCAAAATGGTCGGGTGTCGGTGTGTACATCCGTGTGGCACCCCCAGCCTCTCTGTGCCTGGCCGAGGCTACCTTTCGATCGACGAGTTATTATGGCATCACGAAGCTGTTTTCGTAGATGCCAACACAATTTTTTCCTCCAGACACGGCTCCGAGCACCGTCTGCAACCCTTAATTGCCGCCATCGTGAGATCTTTTAGAGAGCATCCGAGATATCTTCCTTTTTCCCTTTTAACCCTCATATTGGTAACCGGCTACCCGTTTCCAACCGTAAATACTAATAATTCCAATAATAATTCCAATGATAATTGTAACGGTGATAAACTCCATAGTTTATTTACAGTACACTTACTAAGAATGAATTAAGACTGATATTAAAAGATATTGATATTAAGATTCTCTTAAGACTTTTAAGCTGGAGAGCTAAACACACTGTCATCTGCTATCGGAGGAAAAAAGTTTTGAACGTGGTAAAATTTATAAGGTTTATTTATCAGAGATACTAATTAAGAAACATTTCTACACCCAAGATCCAACCGATCCAAGTTAATTTATTTTGAAATTGAAATGTACTTTTTCGGTTAGTAAACCATTATACATATAATTTACCTATGAAAAGAAGGTGAACCTAATTATTTTGGTACGGATATATAACTCAGTTTCAACGAAAAGAAATGGATTTCGATTAGTCCAGCTGTCGGCAAAAATTTGAATCGGAGTTGTTTAGCAAAACGGCATGTGTAATAACACGCAATCATCCATAGAACTTAAGCTAGTGTATTCATCCCTTGTACAGGAGGGCCTCTATCTGCTTGAGCGACGGCGGAAGGGAGGAGAGGCGCGTGCCGGCATTTAGACGGGGTTGCTTCCGCGATTATTGAGTAAATTAACGTCCTGGTAATTGTGTTACCGACGCGTGTCCATTCATCCGTCCCGTCGGTCCCTCTGCGGCCCACAATCCGGCGAAGCCAGCCCTCGATGTCGATGCTAAAGCCCAAAAACCCGTCCGCAAGCTTAACGTTGCCGAAACTAGCCCTCCGATGTACTGGAAACCGCTCCCTGGTTACCACGCTCTAAACAACCCCTCCCGGGACTTGTTAGACGAAAAATGAGCGCGAATCCGCGGGCTGCATC
>JAOPTO010001385.1:28028-68718 GCA_033822845.1 Tetrapedia diversipes | reverse complement strand
GAATAGATAAACAATATTGAAAATAAATTAATTAATTAATAGGAAATGATAGTATAAATAAAATATTTACTCTATGCTAATGAATAAATAAACAATACTGAAAATAAATAAATAATTTAATAAGAAATAACAGTATGAATAAAATTTGCATTCTATGGCTAATCGATAAATAGTATTCTATTATAATAGCAATAAAAATGAATAGATAAACGATATTGAAAATAAATAAATTAATTAATAAGAAATAACAGTATAAATAAAATTTGTATTCTATGCTAATGAATAAATAGTGTTCTACCATAATAGCAATATAAAAATTGTTCAACTACTACAGAACTCTTCCTCTGTTTCATATTAACATTTAATCAACCACGACCTAAATAAAATGTCTGTTATCATTAAAAACCTTGTATTTCCCCCCGAAATTTCCTAAAAAATTTCATTTTCTATAACAAATGAAAACGATCAATCTATCGGACAAAATTGCTTAATCGCCATAGAATTCTTCCTCGTTAATTAAGCAGCATTTCACTGATTAATCGAATTTAACCCTTTCATCTCTAACCAGTACACATATGTACCAACACAAATTGAAAATTAAACGTGTGCAAATTTATAATCAATCTAACTTTAATCTAATGATAGGCACACTTTGATGATTACTGTATCAATATTTATATTCCCGGACGAAAGGGTTAAACCCTTTCAAAAACAGTTCGAAATAGCGCAAAATTTTTCGCGGTACCATGGAAAGTTGCCAAAAGGCATCGACTTCAATTAAGCCACCAGGAAACCAATTACCATAGAATTTCTAATAAACGAAAGCGTGCACTTGGAACCACCGTAAAAAGTGCGGGGAGATAGGGGGGAGGGGGGGTGCAAGAAACAACAACGGCACAACAATCACTTTCGTTAGAATCGGTTGTCAATGGTCCGCGAAAAAGATCCGCGATCCATTTGTGCATCGACAACAAACCGAGTCGTTGGATTTCACAGTTTTATTTGTAAATTGAAAAAATAGTGATTCTGTGAAAAACAATGGTACTGTGAATACGTAATTAGCATATACGAATCGTGCAACTGGATTATTTACAGAGGATTAACGAGTGGGTGGAATTAATCTTGTGAAAGATAAAAGGAAATTCTTCTTCTGTTTCACTGAACGGAATTTAATTGACCGAGGTGATGTATATATTAATTTTTGAATTGTCACTTGAGAATCTTTCGAGAAGATTCAATTATTCGCAGGTCGAAAAGTGACGATTGTTTTGTGAAGTTTTGTATGTAAAGGGTTGAACAGTCGTGTTTGCGAAGTTCAGTATTGCTTATGCGAGTTCATTGAATTTTAATATTAGCATGTTCTATTACTATCTAATCTGGGTACAGTAGCGGACAAAAGTTTAAGACTAAAAGGTCAAAGAAAATAATTTAATAAGAAATAATAGTATAAATAAAATTTGTATTCTATGCTACTCAATAAATTAATTAATTAATAAGAAATAATAGTATAAATAAAATGTGTACCCTATGCTAATCAATAAATAAATTAGTTAATGAAAAATAACAGTATAAATAAAATTTGTACCTTATGCTAATCAGTAAATAAATTAGTTAATGAAAAATAACAGTATAAATAAAATTTGTACCTTATGCTAATCAGTAAATAAATGAATTAATAAGAAATAATAGTATAAATAAAATTTGTATTCTATGCTAATCAATAGATAAAATAATTAATGAAAAATAACAGTATAAATAAAATTTGTACCCTATGCTAATCAATAAATAAATTAATTATAAGGAATAATATTATAAATGAAATTTTTATTCTATGCTAATCAATAAATAAATAAATTAAAAAAATAACAGCAGAAGTAAAATTTGTATTTTATGTTAATCAATAAATTAATTAATTATAAGGAATAATAGTATGAATGAAATTTTTATTCTATGCTGATCAATAAATAAATAAATTAATAAGAAATAACAGTATAAATAAAATTCGTGTTCTATGACTAATCGATAAATAGTGTTCTGCCATAATAACGATCAAAATGAACAGATAAACAAAATTTTCGAACCATAAAACTGTATTTTACATTGTCTTAAACTTTTGCCTGCTACTGTAACTCGTTCCTTGTAACATCACCAAGGTAACTTAAATAAGGCGGAAGGACCACTCGTAATCGAAACACCAACTCCAAGAAAAGCATGTCTTGGGTGCCTCCGGACCTGGCAAGCCTCTGCTCGTCCCATTCCACCGTGTCAACCTGTCAGCCACCCGCAATTATGTTCCTGGCGTTGATCGCTCATCTATTCGGTCATTCCAAGGACTCGTATCACCATCCATCGCAAATACACAATCCCTTTGCGAACACATTTCGATACTCTTCGATTTACCACCGAAATTATTATCCTCGATCGTTTCAACGATCGTTCGACAATCTACCCGTTGAACAAACCGTTGATCCAATGTCTACGTACGACAATTGGAAACGGAAGAACAATTTCAACAGCTACCCTGATTTAATGTATCAGGAAGAAATTGTTACATATTTTCCTCAAGTGGCAAACTTTCCAACGAAAGAGTACGATTTCGTGATCGTGGGCGCTGGATCAGCCGGATGCGTTCTTGCGAACAGACTGAGCGAAGTGGAACAATGGGAGGTAAGCACTCTATTTCCTTTTGCTTACAATTTGAAATTATGTAACGTGTACGTAATATATATATAAGATAATTAAAATTCTAATGGACAATAATAATCGGTTTGGTTTCTCTGTAAAACAAAAGAAACAACAATTAAAGTTTATTATTGTCACTCTTGCTTCACTTAAATAACCTTATTATCTGTTTATTGGTTCACTATTATTATTACTATTGTCCAAATTCCGAATCTGCTGATCATCTTCTCTATTGTTCCATCTGGCGTGGTTAATTGGAAGGCGCGCGTAATATATGGAGCGCGGCAAGTTTAAATAAAGAAAGTACTTTCTTTACATATATATATTGTAAAATCAACAATCGATGACTGAATGTTTTACTGCGTTAAAACGTGTTTTAGAGTTGGGCGTGTGGGTTATTCTTTTTTGGAGGATTCAAATGTATTTATTCTACTTTCTACTGTAGATTTTTTAACTCTCGATTAGTCACATATTTCGGAGGCTGCGCTGCGGAAGTCTATTTTGAAATAGTGATTTAACCTCGGTACAATGTTGTTTGCAAACACATTCTATGATCTTTTGTTAGGTCTTGAAAAGCACATAAAATAAGAGGATAAGTCTAGTTTCTAATATTACAATAGCTTAATGTATTTTTTAGTTTCTTTAGAAAACCTTTGCCGTTTTACAACCCATAGTTCGTTAGTCGTAGCAGAAATAGGACCCAAGGAGTCATTACATTCCAGCCTGTTTTTTCCTTGGTTTATGGTCAAGTCACATCTGGTGTCAGAACCCTTAACTTTAGCCGTAGAGTCTTTGTTTGCAGTTTTCATTCATGTCAAGGTACTCCTTAGGTTTATTACTCGCTATGGTCTTTTGGGAAAACCCTTCAACGTCACAGATCTTACCACTTCCACTCGAACATAGCTAGCCAATAAGAAATTAGTAGATCGTTTTCCCTCACCTATAGCCAAATATTGTACGCCCATTCCGAGTTTTTGTAAAATATGAAGTGTCTTCGAAGAGACACTCTCGTCACAACTTTGAAACAGTTTACATCTAAAATAAAGCCTAGTACATCCGAAGTCGCAATCATTCATTTAGATACAGTCCACTCTAGCACTCTAGTTATACGCGTTGTTTAATCGTCGCTAACACTGCCGACGCTGCAACGCACACATTACATCTTTGAATGGTAGTTTGAAACACTCGGAACTCGACGTTATCGTTAACACATTGAAATGGCCAGACGAAAAATAACACCTTGCACTATTCGGAACCTCGGAAAAAGTCAGGCCAAACGTGGCTGCCTCAATTGTCGCGGTGAAGGACGAGCGGTGGAGCGCGTGTGCCGAAACTTGAGACCCATCTTATCCACGCGATGGAACTCTTGTGAAATTCAAATGAATTTGAATCAAAAACTTTTATATACACTTTAATTATCACATAAGATTAAAACAAATTCTGAATAAGTAATAATAATATAATTAATTAACACGTTCCCTGCCGGACATTTTTTTTAAGACTTTCCGTTCAGGCCAGCGTGGGGCGTATACGCCCCACATTTTTTTTATGGTTGACACAAGCATGTTTTTTGTGGTATAATACACAATATTTCAGTAATTTAAAACCATAAGTTTAAAAGAAAGGCATATCTCTTTATAAATTTAAACCAGAAAAGCAATCATTTTTAGTTTATTTGACAAAATATTGTTAAAAATATACCTTTTTTTAAAGGCTTTTTTCCGGCGTGGGAGGAAATTTTAGCATGGGGCGTATACGCCCCACGCGGCAGGAAACGTGTTAATAACGAAATAAAAATATGTAAAAGCAAATCCGCGGTAGTAGTATTTGAACTGAAATAAGTTTTCTGATTATCTCACTAATATCAAACCTAAAACGGAAAGACACAATATAAATAAACAATTAAATATCAATTTTGCCCGAAATTAAGACCACGAGTCAGACTCGTGATATTCATGTTCGGTCTGAAATGTCGAGTACGAGTCAAGCTCGTGATATTCATGTTTGGTCTGGAACTGAACAACGAGTCCGACTCGTGACATCCATGTTTGGCCTAAAATTTTCATCACGAATCAGACTCGTCAAAATAGTGCAAGGGGTTAAACTAGGTCTGGGATAAGTGTGACAAGTCCAGTTTCCACGTTCTATTAATTCAAAATTCATTCAAACACCTTATTTAGCATTTTAAAGGTGAACTTTAATTACTTCGAATTGGTAATTCGTTACTCGAACTCTAATTAGAACAATCCAATTAACTCTACGTAGCCCTTAAAGCTGTCTAATTTCAGTTAAAGGGTAAAAAACCGTGGAATTTCGAACATTTTAGTATAGTTTTGAAATAAGAGAAATTCTCAGACAAATATGTGGTAGAATGATTCATAAGCGAGCAGAAAAGGAAGGCTTGAGCGAAATCCTGCCGCGGCTCGCGTAATAAGAACAGAAGGAATGCGTTTTTACGACATGGAAATGGAGATTAGCACGACTTTTACCGTGAACACTTGACTAATATTTGACAGACTAACTTTTCGAACATTCTTACATAGAATGAAATCCAGCATCGTTAATAAGATTAAACCATCCTTGCGGCAATTATAATATTACATCAAGCAGAACGAAATCTAGAAAATTGCATTAACCACTTAATTAAAGGTGTAATTAAGGAAATATTAGAATGGCGAAACAACAGAAATTTTTGTTTTTTTTTCGAAAAAAAAAAAAACTCGAACCTAACTCAAACACCAGATCCTCCTTTTGCACGACAAAAAAGTGCTGAATAAAATATAAATTGTGAAAAAAGGTGCAGAGATTAATTGACGAAGATTAATTTGCAATGATTTTCTACAGAAGGTACAGTAGCGGACAAAAGGTTAAGACCAAAGGATCAAAGAAAATAAATAAAACAGTGTTCATCTCAATAAATTAATTAATTAGAAATAACAGGATAAATAAAATTTGTATTCTATGCTAATCGATAAATTAATTGATTAACAAAAAATAACGGTATAAATAAAATTTATATTCTATGCTAATCAATAAATAGTTATTTACCATATTGACAATAAAAATGAATAGATAAACAATATTTGCGAACCATAAAATTATGTTTTACATTGTCCTGTCGTCTTAAACTTTTGTCCGTTACTGTATAAATAAAGATCTGTCTTATTTATTATTTTCATTATTTTTTTTTTTTTTTATGTAATTCTGAATTGGAACTCCTCCATGCAAATAAAAGTATACTTTAATCGTCGGTGGTTCTACCGTTAAAGAGTGAAAATTACACGAAGAGTAATTCAGAACACAGAAAATTACATTCACTGTGTTTTTTATTCGATTGTTGCAGTTTAATTATTAAAAAGAACATGCGAAAGAAGGATCAGGTGTATTATAGTAAAATTGTGTTACATTTGACGGGCAAAAGTAGGAAAAGCGGATAATCCTTTGGTTGAAAAGTCGAGCAATGCCGTGGGCTTCACTGAAACGGGTCACAGAACAGAAGATTGCCGATGATTATGTTTTGCGTACACTCTGAGGCTTCCCAGCGATTAAACCAGCCATAAGAATCGCACGACACTATGCTTTGTCTCTTATTGGATTATACAGTGTCGACGACAATGAAATCAACATGGCTCTGGTGAAGATGGAACATGAAGACGATTCTGCTTGAAAATTCACACCACGGATTTTATTCATTAATTTTAGACATATTTTGGTGACCTTCACAAAATTAAAAGCTAAAATCCGTACCATAAATTTTTTCATTCATCTTACATATACCTTATCTATATCATTATTTTTCTCTGACGTCCTTTACAAAATTAAAGGCAAAAATCCATACCATAAATTTTTTCATTAATTTTACATATACCTTTTCTATATTATTACTTTTCTCTGAGGTGTTTTACAAAATTAAAAGCAAAAATCCATACCATAAATTTTTTCATTCATTTTACATATACCTTTTCTGTATCATTATTTTTCTCTGAGGCCCTTTACAAAATTAAAGGCAAAAATCCATGCCATAAATTTTTTCATTAATTTTACATATACTTTTTCTATATTATTACTTTTCTCTGAGGCCCTTTACAAGATTAAACGCAAAAATCAGTACCATAAATTTTTTCATTAATTTTACATATACTTTTTCTATATTATTATTTTTCTCTAATAACTAAAATAGGGTAGAATGAGAAGAGACGAATAGGTGTTAACCGTTGGTTAAAGGGTTACAGAAGATTAACGAACTCCCGATCTATTTTTAGGTACTGTTGTTGGAGGCTGGCATAGAAGAACCGGTGGTGGCCGATGTTCCCGCCTTCGCCTCTATGTTGCAGGCTAGCAATATCGATTGGATGTATCGCACGCAGCCAGAGCAACACTCTTGTCGATCGAGAAGGGGGAGAAGTTGTGCGTGGGCAAGGGGTAAAGTGAGTACTCGAAAGCGAACTTCATACGGGGCGAACTTAACTCTCTGAGGTATATCATTTTTTAATTGAAGAGCCTCAAGCTGGACGGAAGCTTTATTTTAATAAAACAACAAGGATTATTACATTATTATTATTATTATCATTATTATCATTATTTTATTTTTATTACTATTATTTTTTTATTATTTTATTTTTATTACTATTATTTTTTTATTATTTTATTTTTATTACTATTATTTTATTTTTATTACTATTATTTTATTTTTATTACTATTATTTTATTTTTATTACTATTATTTTATTATTATTATTATTGTTTTATTATTATTATTATTGTTTTATTATTATTATTATTGTTTTATTATTATTATTATTATTTTATTTTTATTATTATTATTATTCATCTGTATTATCAATTTTCTCAATTTTTCAATATCCCATCGTGAATACATCAGGGTGGGACATTTTTTAATCCACTATAACCGAAAAAGTTAATCATGATAGTGGACCTCCTTAGAAGTCACGTGTCTTTTTATTATAAAAATTCGTTTTTGAAATGTTCGTCAAAGCAGGGTGTAAAAGTGAAGCTGACAATGATTTAACTTGTTTCAAAACAGAATATTTATTGTACAGGTGATGGGTGGCTCTAGTACGATCAATTACATGATTTACATACGCGGCAACCCAAGGGACTATGACGAATGGGCGGAGAAAGGGAACTATGGATGGAGTTACGGAGAAGTTTTACCATACTTTCTTAAGTCAGAGAATAACAAAGACCCGGAGGTAATTAATCTTCAAAGTATACATATTTGCACTTCGATAATGACCCTGACAATTTTTAAGCAATCTTCTCAATATTAAAATTGAAAAAAAAAAAAAACAAAAGATCAAAAAAGCGAACAAATTTTTTGGCCCATCCAATAATTTCCACCAGAAAGATTCAGTCTCGTTAACGTTAAATATTTTATTTAATATTCAATGAAAATACTCTCGGTCAATACTTTCGCGTTCCAATTAAATTAGACGTACGAAGAAAAAAAAAGGAAAAAAAAAATGGCACCAATCCCGCCGTTAAAATGTGCAGGTCGTCAGAGAGAACCCACACTACCACAGTGAAGGCGGCTACCAGTCGGTCGAACGATTTCCCTACACCGACCCCAACACGGAGGTCCTTTTGAACGCGTGGCGGGAACTCGGCCACGAGCCAGTGGATGCCAACGCGAAGCGACAGCTTGGCGTGATGGAACTGCAAATGACCTCGGCCCATGGAACGCGCCAAAGCGCCAACGCCGCGTTCCTCAGACCAATCAGACGTAAACGGAGAAATCTGACCATCGAGACCCAAGCCCACGTCACGAGACTACTAATAAACCCCATAACCAAACGCGCGTATGGTGTCGAGTACACCTCGACAGCCACGGGATCCACAAAAATAGTTTTCGCGAGAAAAGAAGTGATCCTGTCAGCTGGCACGATAAATTCCCCGAAAATTCTCATGTTGTCCGGCATAGGGCCCGGAGAGGAGCTAAAACGGTACGGAATCAAGGTGGTCAGCCATTTGCCCGTAGGGAGGAACCTGCAGGACCACGTGACCATGGACGGTTTAGTGATGGCGCTGAACCTAACCTCAACCACCAAGAACAACCACCAGAAAGAGAAGGATATTTTGTATTACAGGGAGACAGGGATGGGTCCACTGTCCGCCACCGGAAGTCTGGCCTGCGGCGTGTTCCTTAGGACCATTTTCGAGCAGGAACACGGTTCACCGGATATACAGTTCGCGTTTGACGCCAGCAATCAAAGGGACTTCGTGGAGGAGCCCGCGGAGTTCGGTGAGACCGCGGTGGAGCCACTGTCGTACTACGACGCCATTAACGTTAGACCGATACTACTAGCGCCACGGAGCAGGGGATTCCTGCTGCTGAACGACAGCGACCCCACGTGGGGGGCGCCACTGATATTCCCTAGATACTTCACTAGCTACCCGGACGCGGAGGCCATGGTGGAGGGGATACAGGCGGCCATGGAACTGTTCCACACGAGAACGTTTCAGGAGAATGATTTTCGACTGATAGACGTTCCTCTGCCTGCTTGCAGGTATTTTCAGTTTGGCACTAGGGATTATTGGAGGTGCGTCATGATGGAGTACACCGCGACTATTTATCATCCGGTGGGCACGTGCAAAATGGGTCCACGATGGGACCATGAAGCGGTGGTCGATCCTAGGTTAAGGGTTTATGGGGTGGAAGGGCTGAGGGTGGTGGACGCCTCTGTGATGCCGAAGATCGTTAGGGGGAACACGAACGCGCCTACTATTATGATTGCGGAGAAGGCTAGTGATATGATTAAAGAGGAATGGCTGTCTGGGTGAAGATCGTATGGGGTAGGATGATGCAGGGAAGTGTTTGCGAATAGAGAGACAGATAGACTGTGGATATCTTTGGGAAAGCTTGGTGAAATTCGAACTTGTGGCTTGTGACCCCTTTGGGGTTGAAGTTATTTTTAATTGAAAATTTTAAGTACGTTAATGTATTGGGTTGAAGTTACAAAATTTCTAAACTGGCTGTTTTTATTGTATTCTTTCGTTTATTGTTAAAAATGTTGTTTTATATTGGGGGAAGGGGTTGCAGGTTGTTTGGCTATTGTAACAGGGGGTTGAGAAACACTGATGAATGTGGTACAGTAGAGGACAAAAGTTTAAGACCAAGGGGTCGAAGAAAATAAATAAATTAATTAATAATAACAGTTTATAAATAACATTTGTATTCTATGCTAATCAATAAATAGTATTCTATCATAATGACAATAAAAATTAATACATAAGCAATATTTGCGAAAATTATGTTTCACATTGTCCTATCGTCTTAAACTTTTGTCTGCTACTGTAAATGGGTTATGAAAGCGACACGAAACAAGTTTCAATTTTCACTGATTCTATTTTTCGATTTGCTCTGACCATTTTTGCTACCTTTAATTCTCTTTAAGAGTACTACCTGTTGTTCATTTCTTGAAAATTTTTAGCTAACCTAGCGATTTAACATAATTCGTGGTTTAAAATTCATTTGTGGGAAACAGTATGTATGACTGCAACCGCGAAGAAAGTTTGTAAAATTAAGAACGAATGTAAATGCGATGGAAAGATGAATAAATATCACTTACTGTTTCCTTGTTGCATAGATGAACTGCTGACTGACTATTGCTAGGCTCATACATTTAATTTTAAACCGAATGGTACTTAAAAAATAGAGTGCAAATACTTAAACATTTATGTGATTTTAAATATTAAAAAAATAAATAAATATATATATATATGAAATATAAAATTATAGAGTAAATCCAAAGTAAGTTAATTTTATTAATTTTGTTTATAAATATCAGCAGTTTACTTATAAATAATAAAAAAAAATTGTCATAAACATTTATGTGATTTTAAATATTAAAAATAAATAAATAAATATATATATATATGAAATATAAAATTATAGAGTAAATCCAAAGTAAGTTAATTTTATTAATTTTGTTTATAAATATCAGCAGTTTACTTATAAATAATAAAAAAAAATTGTCATAAACATTTATGTGATTTTAAATATTAAAAATAAATAAATAAATATATATATATATGAAATATAAAATTATAGAGTAAATCCAAAGTAAGTTAATTTTATTAATTTTGTTTATAAATATCAGCAGTTTACTTATAAATTATTAAAAAAAAAAAAAATTATAACAAAAAAATTGTCACAAACAAATATATATTGTAGCAATTTTTATCACATCGTTTGACTATTAATTTGAATTACTGCAAAAGTAACATTTCAAATGGAACTTGAATGGAACAACTTTGACAACAATGTAGTACAACAAATTAACAACAAAACAAGTACAAAATTAAATTATTTTCAATCGACTTACCGCAGCTGGCGCTAACGGTTTAATCTCTTTACTTGTGTGAGCTCGATCTTACCTGGAACAAATGACAAAATTATGTTAATCATCCAGCTTACAGGGTAAGAAGCAGGATCAGAAATTTCATTTTACATTCTAATACCTCCATAAAATGCAATTTATGACATATCGCTATCACATTACACAAATTGCCTCGTGCAATTGGATCAAACGATCAAAGTATCAAAGTGCTAGACCAGCAAATACGAAGCGATTACAAACTAAAACTAGGCAACTATGTTGTATTATAAGGAAAAAAAAAAAGAAAAAAAATGGACGGTTAAGGATCAGTTATTATAAATTACATCTTACGGAAGGTCACCTGTTCCATTTCGCTTTTTTTTCAAACATAGTTAACTGTTACAGAATAGTTCACGTCCTCGTTTTGCGAACGATTACACACGTTTAATATTCTCACGGAACAGAACTACAGGTTTTAAAGAATTATTTAAATATAAATAACGATAAATTGTGTATTCAAAATAATTATCATACACGATCAATTTTGTCACACTTCTCTTTTTCTTCTTTTCTTTATTTCCAATGTACAATACACAATTCCCTCGTAGAACAAAATTTTGAAATTATTCTAACACGGTGAAATGCTAATTATTCGAACTGATACAAAAATAAACCCATTAACAGTAATCGTACATCACGTACTTTATAAATTGCATTTTATATTAAATTGCCAACGGTATGTACAGTAGTGGACAAAAGTTTCAGACCAGGAAAATTCATTAATTAATTAATAAGAAATAACAATGTAAATGAAATTTGTGTTCTATGCTAATGAATAAATAAATAAATTTTCCTTCAGAAAAGTATAGAAATTATTTTTAACAGATAGGGTTAGTGTTAAGATAAGTGAAATTTGCGATCGATAAGTTTAACAAAGGAACACCACAAACTGATAATTACCGATTTCTATAAAAATTTTTATACGCGATATAAGTTTCCAAAAAATACCCGATTTCTATAAAAATTTTTATACACGATATAAGTTCCCCAGAAATACCCAACTTCTATAAAATTTTTATACACGATATAAGTTCCCAAAAAATACCCGATTTCTATAACATTTTTTATACACGATATAAGTTCTCCAAAAATATCCGATTTCTATAAAATTTTTATACACGATATAAGTTCCAAGAAAATACCCGATTTCTATAAAACTTTTATACACGATATAAGTTCCCAGAAAATACCCGATTTCTATAAAATTTTTATACACGATATAAGTTCCCCAAAAATACCCGATTTCTATAAAATTTTTATACACGATATAAGTTCCCCCCGAAAAAACTACCCGATTCCTATTCTTTTCCCAGTAAAAAAATTATTTTAAACGACGTTCCGTTTCGTATTAAAATAACTTATTACTTAACTGTTAACCGTGAACACTTAAAGTGTCCTTTAATCACGCGATTATCGTCGTTTACTCGGAACTCATAACGACTCCAAGCACACATAACCAATTATGCGATCGTGATTCGGGAACGAAAAACTTTCACTCGAAGGGTCTTTCCCAATTTTTGAAATATGCGACGCCTCGTGGACTATGATCGCGATGTTATGGAATTGGAGTGAAAAACCAGGCTGACCGAGACGGTTTCAAAATCGGTCGGGCGAAAGTGAAATGCTTCTATCAGGTGTACCCGTGGAATACGACGACAAAGAGGAGAGAAACAACGGGCAACGAAAGAGAAAGAAACGGAGAAAGCGGAGAGGAAATTTTACAAGGCTACCGTTCGACCTCGACCATCCTTAATTTCCACTCGATTAATAAAATTGAACCTAAAGTCCAACAGAAAGTAGATTCCAAAGTTTGAGATCAGCTTGGTATCCTACTTGGCTGGTAAAACGCGTAGTAACAATTCCAAATTCTAAATTTTGTTATATAACATTTTTCAAAATTTGTAACAAAGAAATATGTATGCATGGTAATTTGTTGCTTAGAGTGAACAATTTGGAAGTATGATAATAAATTAAAGAGGTGTGTTATATAACAAGGTTGAAAATGATTTTGTTATATATAACAATATTTTGTTAGACAGGGTGAATGGAATTTATAAAATGCATAGATTAAAAGGAGAATTTGCAATGTTTTGTTTGGAAAAGTTCTTTGATGAAGAAATTAAATCTATTGTTAATTATAATTTTGCAATATTAATTTTAAATTAACAAGAGGTTAGCGACACATTTTATATACATAGTGATCTCAAACTTTTGTATAGTTGTGCGTATAAAACATAGTGCTATTGTCAAGAGTTAGTATATAGCACTGATTAAGTTGTGTATGTTAGGAATTGATATTCATCTGCATTCATTTGCATTCGTATCAAACTAACATTTGCATCCAATACTTTTCGCAACTATGTCGCTGCCTTAATGCCCGAGTAATTTTATCTCTACACTAATTGCAATTATTCAGCATCAAAGAATTAATTCTTTTTCATCTGCATTGCAATTAGAATCAAGAAACTTAATTATTAATTAATTATTTCTCCACAGTTATTAGCCTAATTTGTACATGCATTACAACACTTTAGATACAACATTAAATAAGTCGTATCTCACCTCCTGCATACGTAATCATTTATGAATACATTTATAGTACACGATCGTTCAGAGTGACATGACTTTTAATGGCATATAATAAATGATTTCGTGAACGGAACCACGTACACCATGATGATCACAAAATTCGTTTTTTTTTTTAGCTGTGAAGCTGAGAATTAGGATCACCTGTATCCTTGAACATCTTAATGGAACCACCTTGCAGGTAAATAATTGCGAAATAAACTGTCATTGGGATATAGGTTTCTACGTCTGAATAAGAACAGCTTTTACTAATTTACTCTTTTAATTTTAAACATTTCTACTTGATAATTCCTAAAGCGAACAGAATTTTATTAAGAAACTGAATTTAGGATAATGAAGTAACTTTAGAACAGATGGTCGATGGAATTTTTGTGCAATCAATATTGAAAGGAGGATAAGAGAAATTAATGTTAATCGTAACAGTTAATTATTATCAAATTTCCAAGCAAAAATGAAATACTTTTATCTACACTAAATTTCACAAACTTCTCCAAATTTCCATCTTAATCAATTCACCTACTTATTTTTTAACTAGCACCCCCTTCGTCTATGTAATTAAAAATAAATAAAAAGAAATTAATTTTAATAAACTGAATGCTACTAAGAAATTAATGATTATGCTTCAAATAGCAGTAATAACTCGCAACTACTCCTCTTCAAGAAAAAATCCTATTATCATCTGGTAAAGCAATCTTCATCAAGTGGTCGATTAAGTGTCTCAGGTATTCGTTCCGTAATCGTTATCAAATACAAAAAAGATAGGGAAAGAAGTTGATTTATGAAAGAGCCAACGATGAAGAGTTATATACAAGAACGATCTAACCCCTAGGGTCAAAGATGCAAGTACGTCAGGGGACCGTTTCTGTTATGTCGGTCAAAGTGGTGGCACCATACCGGTACCTACGATTTATACGTAGAACGTAATGGCCAAACACTCAGTCTCTCACTTTCTCTGTGGTAGCGAGCTCCTCGATTGGCCCTACTGTACGTGGTCCATGGGTATCGTGCCTTTTTGGCGGCGACCCAGTCACAGAAACGACCTGGTCACGAGACGAATGGTTCGAAACCGCGATTCTACTTGAAACGGGAATGAAAATGAAAAACGAGCACGAAATTGTACAGTGATAAAGTAACTACGGATTTTTGAATTCAATTTTGTGATGATTCGTTCATCTGCTGGTGAGATTTCACTGAAATTTGCTTCCTAAAGGCGGACCTGACATTGGTATTGCACAGTGAGTAGCAAAAAAAAACTGTGGCTTATGTTTGTGAGAGTGTTTACACGTGTGCGTACACGACTTTGTGTAACTTTGAGAAATTAAAATTTGCATTACTAATTTGATAAATTAAGCAGTGGTTTGTGTACGTAGATAACAGAAGAAATTTGTATTGACGTGTAGATTTACAGAGTTAGTATTTATGCTTTATTATGGGATTTCAAAGTCGAATATACAATTTCGATGTATTGCACAAACGGACACTAAACCTGTTGCACTTTTGTTATGACTCATTAGAATTACAGCTAGAACTACATAGGTAGAATTATCAATTGTTGAAACGAAAGAATTCGTTTCACAAATTGAAGAGTATTCTATATTTTAATGTTAGAAATATTCGAGAACAATCAAACAGCATTTACGTACCCATGCATCATTCGTGGAGAAATGGTTAAGATGCCGGTGGATGTCATTTGTGATGTACAACGAATAGGATTAATTATCCTACGGTTTCTTGATCACTAATAACATCTCACTCACATACACAATACTTATTTTCACAATCACAACGATTTAAACACTTAATTTTCAATATAAAAGTACACGCGACAACTACAACACCACCCGCGTACGCGTCATTCTGATTGCTAATTGTGTCCTTCTCCGGCGTCCCGCTAGGCAGCGCGCTGATCGCAAGGGCGCGACATTTTGAATGTCAAAATTAGTAATATTAATAACACACGTCTGTTTAACAGAAAAATTTACATCTGTTGCTACATATACAGCGTAAAGATTATTTCCCACAATATTTCTACCATTAGACACGTAATAATTTATCAGAGAATTTAATTTCCATATACTGGGTGTGAAAAAAGTTCTGTCCCTTTTCACACCAATATTAAGCTGTTTTGAGCACATCTAAAAAAATTCTTAAATGTAATTACCACCTAAATAGTACCAACGGACATAAAAAAAAGCATACAGAATTCGACAAACAGAGATAAATGCAGAATCTGTATTTATACAAAAATATAATTTATAATAATTAAATATAATTTTTGTATTTATACAAAAATATAATATAATAAAATATAAAAAAATACAAATTTATACATTAAATGTTTTTTAAAACACAGAAGAGCATTTTTTAATAAAGGGACAAAACTTTCTCCCTAGCCTGTGATTATAATACATCAGATTGCGTCCACGGGGTGAAATTTCAAAAAATCAATTTTTCGTCTGGTATATAATTCAGAGTTTTGATCCAGCACACGTACAACAGCACCGCCGAAAATAAAGTCACGATCGAGTGAAATGCCGCGAGAAAGAAAAGAAAGTATGCCGCAAGCGAGGCCGAAAAGGTTCGATCGGTAACGAGGGACGGGTTGTCCGTGAATGGCGATGTCACTGGACTGCATGGTTAAAAGAAGAAAGTTATGCAAACGCGGGATTACTTCGAATCACTCTGCCGTATACAGTTGATGCCCGTTGTAAACGCGAGGAGTCACCGTATCGACGGTTCTCGACGAGTTTCGTTTCAGCGAATATAAGCCTCGTTAACATGTAAGTGAGAAACCGTGTTTCGGCTGCTTCGCGTTTATTGTCCGGCGGGAATGCTTTCGAGCGAAGAAGGAGAGTGCATAAAACAATTAGAAAATAGATGATTCACTGGCTGGATCATCGAAAAAGTGATGGTTTGATGTGAGTGTCAAGTGCGTTGGCTAATTTTATGCTTCCTCTTCCTCGCGCAGGAGGAAAGAGATTTATTAAAAGCATTTAATTTATTGCAAATCCTTTTTTCTTTCCGCGGTTATATTTTTGTTGCATCACATTTGCATAACTTAAACAACAAAATGTGTTTTCTATCTTTTCTGAGTAGACATATTATGTAGAAAAATAAAGAACAAGTTATTTTATAAAAATATAATATATATTTTAATACAAATATATTATTCGGATTTTTGGATATTTTAATTATTTTTTTATTGATATATTCCTATCAAAAAGGGAGAAGAAAAGTTAAATTACTGTTGCTTCATCCTTTCTCTTTTTCCGGGAAAAATAAGAACGCTTCCATGGTACTTGTAGGATGACCTATAAAGTAAAATGTAGATTCTAACTTGATCAAAAGTTCAGCCTTGTCCTTCTTCGTGATCATTAATTTCAACATATCTGACATTTCGTTTCTAGGTTCACCTTGTAATATTACGAACCTGACATTGATTTCTGGGGGAATTTCGAAAGGCTGTGATGCCTAGGATAGGTACTTGAAATTACGAAACCCTTTTCGATGGGATGCTGCTTATAAATGCAATACGAATCATATACCTACGACCTTTATAATAATTTTGTAAAAAAATGCAATTCACAAAAACCGTTCAACTTAGGATACAAAAATTCTTCCCTTTCATTACAGGTTCCCTCAAGCAACCAAAGAAAATAGAAGAACAGAAAAAACCCCGATTCAACTGACCCAATTACCATTTCGAATCCAGGATTTCATTCATCATAAAGAAATTATCGAGAACAAGATTAAGATTCGTAAATCGATAATGAAACCACCTAGCGTCGGTCTCACAAAAGCACCCTTCGAACAGTGCGAGATTGTGCATCGTTGTAGATAACATTTTTCAAAAAATAATCGCCAGTAATCCAAAGATTGGGGCTGTAAACATTAAGGGTGACTCGATAACGAGCAAATCAAATTCGAAATGGGGGTCGTGGCGGCGACCACGGTGGCCATTAAAGGCGCCACCCTACTCCTCGGCAAGGTGGCCATAATCCCTATCCTGATAGCTGCCCTGGCGTACTACAATTACGACCTGATGGATCCCGAAAATCAGCCAAAAGTGACCAAAGAGCTTCGAAGGGAATACGATTTCGTGGTGGTTGGCGGCGGATCCGCAGGGAGCGTGGTGGTCAACAGGCTGACGGAGAACCCCGCATGGAACGTGCTGTTGCTGGAGGCCGGGGGCCACGAGACTGAGATCACGGACGTCCCTATACTGTCCCTCTATCTCCATAAGAGCAAGGTCGACTGGAAGTACAGGACGCAGCCGCAGGACTCCGCTTGTCAGGTCATGGTCGACCGACGATGCTGTTGGACCAGAGGAAAGGTGGGATTTTGCAACCCTTTCTTTTACAAGAGTATTATCATACACAAAGTGTGTGTGAAAATTTGGGTCCATTTTTTGGGGAAGGTGTCCAGACTGTGAGGTTACTTCTTTGGTTAATCTTATTACGGCGAGAATGTATTCTAATGATATTCAAACTATATTTCGAAGCTGTTTCAATCCAATATGGCTGCCATTTCAAAAAGTAGCAGCTGAAGATTAGAATGAGCTTGGCATACGTGTGGCAATCGATAATTTTGTTTTATTTCTTGAGAGAATTAAATTTTTGGATGGCGAAGATAAAAATTTTTCATCGCAGAAATATGGATCTTTTTTTTTAGAAACACCTAATTTATAATAGTAGTGAAATGCATTGAAATTCAGTGTATAGTTTATTATTGTGCTATTGTTGCACGATTATAATTCATGGTTGGTTGATTATCTTTAATATAATTTCATCTGAACGTCATGAATGTGGGTCAAAGGTATTATGTTCCAAGGGATGAAAATAAATCTGCCCGAGACCGTTGACGTCAGCAACATTTTCTTCCTAACTTCAGCAATGAAATTTCAGGTTTTAGGAGGCTCGAGCACGCTCAACACGATGCTCTACATTCGTGGAAATCGTCGAGATTTCGACCAATGGGAGAGCTTCGGGAACCCCGGTTGGGGTTACGAGGACGTTCTACCCTATTTCAAAAAGTCAGAAGACCAAAGGAATCCTTACTTGGCTCGTAACACCAAATACCATAACACCGGTAAGACATTGTTCTCAACGTTTTACGTGAAAGCTTGATGTTAACCTTCAACATTCCAATTCTGAACGTATAAGGAAATTCAAATTGGCTAATCGTGAGAAAGACCTTGTCGGGTTAGAAAATCTGCTATTTCCTAACGAAATCTAGGTCAGTTTCATAAAATACCTGAATATTAACGTTGCGTGGACTGTACCTCTCATTATTGTAAAAATTAGTCACTTCTTTTATAAAATTTTTCCTATCTTTGAACGAATCAAATACTACCGGATGGGCGAATACTGATAAATGTAAGCATACTTATTGTTGGTGAACTGAATACATCTGGTTACCCAGTTCGTTTTTTTTCTCAACGAATAAAGTGACAAAGGCGGCAACGTCAGAGCACTGGTGCACAGCCGGATGATTTTACGTTCACCAGGAAACGGGGTCAAGTTATAGCACCTAAACTGGATTAGACATCGATAGACCGGTTCAAAGATAAATTACACTGTGGCGGGAAAAAAGAGTAGTCACATTACTTACTTGTTCTACTTCAATGCGATCGATATTTTACGTACAAGCAATCTTATATACATAGAATCACTTATTATTTACACAATTATTTTTAAAGGTTACAAGCCTAACTTTGGTTACTCAGATCCTATTATCTCACTATTTTATTTCATCGTTTAAAAATTCAAATATCGACCCTCGAAACACCAAGGATTTCTCTGTTACATCAACTACTACAGCAGCAGAAATCTTTCGTGATTGTTTCATACAAAGCTGTAACTTTTCTCTCTTTATCGTTATTATGATCATCAGAAATTATACACCAACCAAACTTTAACCCTTTGACTGCTAACTATATGCCTCTCTAACGAAAATTTCTCGCGTGGATTATGGATGCATTTGTCAATTTTTCCCAGCTCTCATTCAGAGCAACACTAATAGCATCCGAAGGTTTGCACAAACATACCTAAACCAAACCTAACTCGAACCCTTCTAACGAATCTTTCATGGTTCCTCAAGGGGGCTACCTGACGATCCAAGACTCGCCGTACAACACGCCCCTTGGAGTAGCCTTCCTGCAGGCAGGCGAGGAGATGGGCTACGACATACTGGACGTGAACGGCGAGCATCAAAGCGGCTTCGCCTTCTTCCAGTTCACCATGCGGCGAGGAACTAGATGCAGCGCCGCCAAGGCATTCGTCAGACCTATCCAGCTTCGAAAAAACTTCCATCTCTCGCTTTGGAGCCACGTGACCAAGGTCCTCATCCAACCAGGCACTAACAGGGCCTACGGAGTCGAGTTCGTCAGAGAGGGTCGCAAGGAGGTGGTCTATGCGAAAAAGGAGGTGATCCTCGCTGCAGGTGCCATAAACTCGCCCCAACTGTTGATGCTCTCCGGGATCGGGCCCAGACAGCACCTGCAGGAAGTCGGGATTCCATTGGTCCACGATCTACCAGGAGTCGGGCAGAACCTGCAGGATCATATAGCGGTTGGTGGCTTGGCCTTCCTTATCGACTACCCAGTCAGCTCAGTGATGAACCGTTTGGTGAACATCAACTCAGCTCTAAGGTTAGCAAGCACATATTTTTGGATGATCGCTGGAAACACTTAGACAGGAGCTTTGGCTGTTGAACAGTTTATGACTGGAGATCTAATCGGTGCATGGTTAGAAAGTACGTTAGAAAGTATGAATGGAACACCCAAGACATCACTTGATGGCTAGTGCTCTGAAGGCACGTAGGCATCATAAGTTGAGGGATGTACAGTCTTGATCCGTGATAAGCAACCGGGTTCTGGTTCGAAATGAGCAACTATCCCCTCGATGGCTAGTGTCCTGAAGATTCGAAGGTATCAGGAGTCAATGGATGTACAGTACAAAGCCTAGCCAAATAGTATACCCAATCCAGCAGCTGGAACAAGTTACTCATTTCGGATCAAAGCTGTATTGTCTTCTAGTATGTATGGGAAAGTCTAGAAACGGCAAGCAATTCGAGGTTGCGTCGCCTAAACGATAGAATCCATGTCCTGAAGGATCTGGCCACGGAATAGGAAAGACTGTGCTGTCTTCCGGAAAGAGGATTGCGGTTATCTTCGCAGCATCCACCCCAGAACCTTCAGAACCAGTCCTTCCTCCCCTAAATATCAATTTCCAACAGGTATGCCGTCACAGAAGACGGGCCCCTGACCTCTAACGTGGGCCTAGAGGCGGTCGGTTTCATCTCCACCAAGTACGCCAACCAAAGCGACGACTGGCCCGACATCGAGTTCATGCTGACCTCCTCGTCCACCAACTCCGACGGAGGCACCCACGTGAAGAACGCGCACGGGCTAACCAACGAGTTCTACGACGAGATGTTCGGGAAGATCAACAACCACGACGTGTTCGGTGTGTTCCCCATGATACTCAGGCCCAAATCGCGAGGCTTCATCAAGCTGAAGTCGAAAAATCCTCTCGACTACCCTCTGATGTACCACAACTACCTCACAGAACAGCACGACGTGGACGTTTTACGGGAAGGTGTGAAGGCGGCCATCGCGTTCGGCGAAACGAGCAGCATGAAGAGGTTCGGGGCCCGATTTCACAGTAAACCCCTGCCCAATTGCAAGCATCTGCCCCTGTTCACGGACGATTATTGGAACTGCGCGATTCGCCAGTACACCATGACCATTTACCATATGAGCTGCACGGCCAAAATGGGCCCGTCGACGGACCCAATGGCGGTGGTCGATCCAGAGCTAAGGGTTTACGGTGTGGAGGGGCTGAGGGTGATCGACGCGTCGATCATGCCAACCATCACCAACGGGAACATTAACGCGCCGGTGATCATGATCGGGGAGAAAGGCGCGGACTTGATTAAGAAACAATGGATGCCCCGACGGAAAAGGGACAACGTGACGATCATTGGCTCGTGATACGGAGGGGGGGGGGGGGGAATTCTTGAGGAGAAATTGGGTGATGCAGTTGTTCGACGTGAAGGAAAAAGAGAAGCGATTATTGGGTCGACGCAGTTTTTTTTTTAACATTTTATTTTTGCATAAAGGGCGAAAAATATGTTACTTATGCCATATTTCAACCCTTTGCACTCGAAACGTGAGTCACGGTAGTCGTCCTTTTAATTTCAGTGTTATTTATTTAAATTAAGTATCTTTTAACCCTTTGCGCTCGAGAGTTGATTATCAGACGTCTAACGATCTAACTAACTCCAAAAATTTTCTAATTTGAATTATTTACTAAGATTCACCCATGTTCAACGTTATTCAGTTCAGTTAAGTGATACACTAAAATTTTACATATACGACTGTTTAACCCCTCAGTCTAATTAACCCTTTGCACTCGGCTGTCCCCTCTCATGGGACATCGTAATCCTAGCATATGATAGTTTGGCAAATTTTCAGACTTTAGTTCAGACCCGGACGGTAAATAGTCATACATATGTAAATTTTAATATACGACTTAACTAAACAAAATGAAGTTTAATATACGTGAATCATAGTAAATGTTTCGAATTTAAAAATTTTTGAAGTTAGTATCGTTAAACGACTAAAGGGTTAACCCTTTGCACTCAGCTGTCCCCTCTCATGGGACATCGTAATCCTAGCATATGATAGTTTGGCAAATTTTCAGACTTTAGTTCAGACCCGGACGTGTTAAATAGTCATATATATGTAAATTTTAATATACGACTTAACTAAACTAAATGAAGTTTAATATACGTGAATCATAGTAAATATTTCGAATTTAAAAATTTTTGAAGTTAGTATCGTTAAACGACCAACGGTCACCTCTCGAGTGCAAAGGGTTAATAAACAAATTAATTAAAATCTGAAAACTTGCGAAAGTATCATTTGCTGATTAACAGTCACCTTTCGAGCGCAAAGGGTTAATAAAAGTGAACTCTATTTAATGTTCAATTTCGATACTTTGTACTTGGAAATTTTCCAAAAAGGGGGATTGTTTCCCCAGCGCAAAGGGTTAACGCTCCGCGAGGAGCGAAAGGAAAAGAGGAGAGTTCAACCCGTTCACCGCCAAAGTCGCCGATGAACAAGAGGACGGAGAGATAAAGCACGTGACCGCCTCGACAAACTCGTTTCAACTCTTAAAATTCATGTGTTACCACATAATCGATACGCAGCAGCATTGCCGCGCACACTTGATCGTGTGCGACCTATATTCCAGCCGGCGAGAAAACTCGAATGGAATTAACGCGACTCCGTGGCCGCCCCTTTTATACAGGGTGTGGTGTAATTTCTTTGAACAATCGAGCGACGAGATCGAGAACAAACGCTAGCCCTCGAAATACCAAGTTTTTTTTTTTTTCTTGATCAGACGTTACGGCAGTGATCCCGCGATAAATGTGCGGCAGTCGGTGCCGAGAGGGCACATTTATCGAAATGGGACAACGTTTTTTCGTCCCGCCGCTCGATGGAAAGATTTTTATGCCAAAAAAAAATATCACCTCTTCACTCGTTCTAAGAGTGATCTTCCTATTGGCGGGGACAAAAAGTTGCACATTTAACGTGAGGTGCCTTCGCACATTAAGGGCAGGAATACTGTACAAGTAATATCTGTAATATCTCACGAAAAAATTGCTTCGGGTATAACCGTTTGGACTGTAGAAAATATTTCAAGAAACTGGATAATTAATCAACTATGGAGAAATTAAGGCCACTTTTATAGTAGATTTCATTAGTTACGTATTAGTATTTTTTATTAAATTTTTTTATATATTTTCGTACATTTCTAGAGGAATAAGTATTCTCGTCAGCGTAGTTACCATTATTAAAAGCAAAGGGTTGATATTTTGGAATATAACAATTAATTCGATTGAAATAAGAAAAATTACTGTGAATGATAGTTTTGAAAAAAAGAAAAAAAAAGATACTTTCTATTTTTTGATGCCGAATAGGTTATAGTCAGAATGAAGTCACTGTAATAATTTTTGTACCTTAGCGATAAGTTAGCGGAACGATATTAAATTATTGTATAATGTTTAAGTGTTTGAATGTTTGATACAAAATGCTTGTAGATAAAGAAAGCAATTATCGACATCAGATAAGCGTTCATTCGAGCCTGTCATACCATGCGTAACAATGATGACATTCATGATCAGTTATCAACAAATGAATAAGATAATAACGCCATCTGTGACTAAATGTAATTACTTTTCTATATCACGAGGGCATGAACGTTGTTATAGATACATGTGGTTATTGCTGGTGTTTGTTGATGTTGTAAATAAACTACATTGTTATTTATATTATGAACTCACTGTTATTCTGTAAAACAAGCAAGTTTAATATTTTTAATTTACCGAAAGCTCAAAAACTAGAATAATATTAATCTTACGTTTGAACTATTACTGGCTCAGTTAATTAATTAACGTTTTAACGAAATAAATTATTGTACGATACGAGAAAATTGTAAATATTGTCATTAAAATGAAAATTTATGATTACCATTATAAACGGTCAGTACAGTTTTATTGGCATGATGCAAACTTTTATGTGCAGCTGAAGGAAACAATTTTTTGATTGCATTACCGTTCCTCGTGCCCAGTGAGGATAATGTATGCGAGTTTTCTCAGAACAAATAAACTGGTTTTAATCCCTGTTGACCGGCTCTTAGCAATTTCTTATGCAAATACACCTGTACGTAATTACTCATTACGATAGATAATAGTATCTTACTTTGTACAAAACCAAAAATGTAAATAAAATGAATGCGAATATTACAACGAACAATTTGTTAAATAATAACCTTCTACAATTATACTTTTTATCGAACATAAAAATTAATTTCGAATATTTAATAAAATTTTAATGATCATGTAAAAAATTAATTTCGAATATTTAATAAAATTTTAATGATCATGTAAAAAAATAATTTCGAACATTTAATGAAATTTTAATGATCATGTAAAAAATTAATTTCGAATATTTAATAAAATTTTAATGATCATGTAAAAAATTAATTTCGAACATTTAATGAAATTTTAATAATGATGCAAAAAATTAATTTCGAACATTTAATGAAATTTTAATAATGATGCAAAAAAATGATGAATTACTTTTTCATAAAAAGAAAAAAAAATCAAATAACTTGTTATTATAAATATTTATGTCATTGATAAAAGTAAAAAAAACTAAACTTGTCATACGATTTCACTTATAACGAAATCTATCGTGAATGTAATGGAAAGGATTAAAAACAGGTCTATACATTTTAAAGCAAGAAAAAGATATTTTATGATCGATTGAACTTTCATTTTATCGAATGTAAACGACAAACGGGAATTCGATCGGGAAAAGTTTCCCCCTCTTTAAATGTAATATCCGAATTTTCTGGCTACCATCTGTTAAACGTCCTTGAACACAACGCATTGATTCGTCTGCACGCACGAAAGTACATTTCACCTGTGCAACACGTTGCATAACACACGTGGCTAATGATCATAAATCTCCCTAGATCTTTCAACCTTTCCAATGAAATGCTACGTGCGTACGCCCAAAATAGTCACGTGTGCACGATCAACCGTTTCTGCGATTTTAGAAGGTACACCGATTTCAAATTTATCCTCGACAAATATCCCCTGGCTTTCTCTTTGATTTTGCAATTAACAGGTGCTCGATCGAACTTCTAGTAATTTTGTTTCCAATAAAACGGAATGTTTAATTTCACGAAGGATAGTAATGAAGAATTCTATCGTTAATTGTTAAGGTAAATAAACTCGTATGAAATATCATATAATATTATAGTTTTCAACTGGAAAAAATTTGACATCTCTGAAGATACAAAATCACAATTTTTAGTAATTCCAAATAATTGTTTCAATATTACCAGTATTCATTTAAATTCCACTGAAACAATCAAGTAACAAGAAAAATGCTGACTGTCCTCGAATTGTCCGAGAGAAAAGAGATTTAGAGAATTAAACGAGGAAGCACTGCTGGAGGATGACTGAAGGTTATGTAAAATTCTATTTCACAAATTGAACACGTTGACAGACGTCTACGAATACGAGAAATCTTCGCGAAAGGTTATGTAACGCGAAACTTTGCGAATAATAAAGTGGGTCACAGGATAAAAGCAGATCCAATAAAAATTCAAAAACCGTCTTGCACAACTAAACATTCTAAAAGCGTTCATTGCAGGACCATTAACTCCTCTCGCGGTGAAACGATTTCTTGCGAGGTTAATGGGACACCGAATAAATGAAATACTGTTTAGAAATGCATCCTGCAGTTATGGTCGCGAAATAACGTTGGAAACACATTAACCACTGACAATTCTCTGCAACTGCACGAAAGAATTTGAATTAGGTTATACAAGCTACTTTTTACCGTTCCAGCGTCACTCGCTACGTTACCGACTCAGCGTAGAATAAGATTGGAACAGTCGTAGCGGAAGGCATTGAAACTAAATGTAATTGAGATCACGAATGAGGCATAGAATCTTACACTCCGTTCATTCTTCTGAAAATTATTCTCTTAGAAATGTATTCCGTGTGCGAATACGAGGAGAAAGATTTCCTTGCTTCGTGGCTGAGATACACGTGATTTAGCAACGGTAGAAAAGATACTCCTACGTACACTGTTGATCAAAAGTTTTGCATCGCTTCTGGCTAACCGATTTCAACACTTTACCGACCGGAAGCCTATTAATCGGCTTTTTATATGCTTCGGTTTGTAAGTTTTGTAATGTTCCCTTACACGAAGATTACTATTTTGAGCAAAATCGTATATATATATACTGTAAAGGGATGTTAAACTATTAATTATTTAAAGGAAATCATTGTGTTCGATTCATTAATGATGTATCCCCTGCTAAGTGAGTGAACTGGTCAGGAATAAATTGATTCACGAGCGGTCGGTAAAGTGTTAAAAATAAATACTGAGTTCAATGAAAATTCTCTGCATTTTGACAAACTTTTGATTTAAGTAATTCTTGTATTCCTTTGGATATGCAAAGATACCAAACTGTTGGTTAACGATGCTTGCAGAAAAATGATTGCCAGTCATCATAAAAATTTGTTTCACAATTTTTCATGCATCTTTAATAAATGTAAAAATTCGAATAACCTATTTTACTGAAAGGTTACGAGAATGTCAGTCGATTATTTAATTTCAGGCGTTTCTATTTACGATTCGTTAACCATACGCTACATTATGAGGTAAAAAAGTAACCGCCCAGGCAGTTAAATAAATAGACCAAGAACGGCAAGTAACAGCACAAATCGCGTAACAACCTGAATGAAGCTATCCAAGGAAAGTAGTACACACGGGACTGAGTTTCCGGGGCATTCGCATTAAGCTGTATTCAATCGTGCAACGTTACATCGACAGAAAACTACCAACTCTGCCATCTTGATTGAATCATGGAATACGGAAACTGCGAACGAGGGCACTCGAACGCAGACTAGGTAGATCACGACCTCTTTCTTTTCGTCCGAAGGCCAAGGTTAATTGGTGGCGGGGGGGGGGGGGGGGGGGGCGTAGCGAGTCACGAGACAGAAACGACGAAAACATCCGATCCCATGATCAGTTTTTTTCCAACTTTCTGATCAATAGAATATGAAAGTGCAATCTCTGCCATCAGAATTTCTACAATTGAATACCAGAAAAGGATCGTGTATATAACATTAATAGAAAAACTATTGGGTTGTTCAAAAAGTAATTTCGTTTTGTCCTAACACAGGGCTTAATTGTATTTTTTCATAGTCAGCTTCACACTTAAGCCGCATGATCATTCTATATATTGACAGCATATATAGCAAGGCTTGCTTGTGAAAAGTTTCGACTGATTCTACCCAGTAATTTTTGGTTGGTGCCCTATCAAATATGGAAAGTAAAAAGCAACGTTTGTTTACGATTTATTTAGGTTATTTAGTTAATCTAAACCTAAAAAAACGGAAACGTCCGAATTCGACGGATAAAAGCGGTTGGACGCAGAGGGCAGGGGCCCCGAATGGCACGCAGACCGTAGAAGACGAGAGAAAGTACGGGGCCCGGTGGCTCCCTCCACGAAACCAAACAGAAAGATCGCGAACGTGTCGCGCGCTCGTCGACTGTTAATTCGCGATCGAGAAAGAACAATGCTCCGACCGTTGGAATTCGATTTCCTGTGTACGTAGGACGTTGGAACGAGTCCATCGACCATACTGCACTTCCGTTCGAGGGAATGAAATTTTTTATGCGGAACGCCACGCTCGCTTGAATGGATCAACACGTTTACAGCCTGAATTGGGTTAACTGGGACCGTAACGAAGTACAGTCACGTGCAAAAGTAGTGGTCCACCTAGTTTCTTTTCTTGGATTTTTCACCTACACTACTGGTTACTTCTTTCAGATTTTTAATCTGAATTACTAGTTTCTTTTTGCGGAATTTTTCACTACCGATTTCCACTAGTTTCTTTTCTTACATTTTTCACCTACACTACTGGTTACTTCTTTCGGATTTTTAATCTGAATTACTAGTTTCTTTTTGCGGAATTTTTCACTACCGATTTCCACCTAGTTTCTTTTCTTACATTTTTCACCTACACTACTGGTTACTTCTTTCAGATTTTTAACCTGCATCACTAGTTTCTTTTTGCGAAATTTTTCACTACCGATTTTCACTAGTTTCTTTTCCCAGATTTTCCACCTACACTACTGGTTACTTCTTTCAGATTTTTAATCTGAATTACTAGTTTCTTTTTGCGGAATTTTTCACTACCGATTTCCACTAGTTTCTTTTCCCAGATTTTCCACCTACATTACCGATTTCCTTTTTCAAGTTTATCACCTATACTATCACTAGTTTCTTTTAAGTTTTAAATTAGTCTCGTTTATTAAATTAAACTACTTAAACTTTTAGTTCCAGTACCTGACATCAAGTAGTAGACACCTAAAATAGCGTCGACAAAGGTGATGCCTAGTGGAGATTCGAAGTATGTTTCAATTTAAACAAAACCTATGAAGTTCACCGATAAAGTTAACCTTTAAAATCCGAAAATTTGTTCAGACTAAACAAGGTTCCAGTGTCTCCATTTCCAAACCAAAACGGTTGCCGAGATCCGTCACCTTTGATACCTTCGCCAATTCTTAAAATGTATTTTGAATACCCGGACACCGAGTGAGTGAAAGAATCACGTCACCCGTCCAAGTGGACCGGCGAAGAAAAGAAAGAAACGAACGAAATGTTCGCAAAGAAGTGTGGCGGAAGTGAGCACGTAGATCGGGCAACAAGCGGTACGGGGTCAGGACGTGGTTTCGTTTCGTGGTTTTCAAAGCTGGCATTGAAAGGAGGCACCTCTCGCGGCTGGTTTTCACTCTCGCGTTAGTTAGCGCGGCCTGTGCCCTCGCGTTTCCTCGCTCTGCCATTTGCCGTCTCCCGTTCCTCGTGCACGCGAACCTGGGCGCCGGAAGCTCTCCAGACTTTTCTACGAGCGCGAGCAAACTCGAAAAAGCGACCGCGAAACGTTGGTGGTGCCATGAGAAAGTGCAGTAAGTAGGGTGATGCGTTAAGAAATATAAAAGTGGATCTCTAAAAATTACGCAAGTGCCTTTTTACATTCGAGTGCCATTTTAGGATCGAGAAAAAGATCGCGAAATTTTTGCTTCGACTTATTTTACCATGCGTGTGAAGTATCAAGAAAAAAAGTGGGTACCTAAAAGTTTTGCGAGTGACCGATCTTTTTACCATTTTAGTGCCATTTTGAGTTCGAAAAAAAATTGTGAAAATTTTACCTCGATTTATTTTGCTATTCGTGTGGACTATTAAGAAATATAAAAGTGGATCTCTAAAAATTATGTGAGTTCCATATTATCTATGAGTGCCATTTTAAGTTCGAGAAAGAATTGCAAAAATCTTGCTTCGGTTTATTTTATTAGGCGTGTGAAGCGTTAAAAAAAAAAGAGTAACGCTAATAATTATGCGAGTGACCAATTTTTACCTTTGAGTGCCATTTCGAATCTGAGAAAAGTTTGCGGAAATTTTATTTCAATTCGATTTGTCCCTTCGCTTGTTTTATAGGAATATTCCATTTTCATGAAAAATCGTTCAACCATAAAAATTAATAAGTTCCACAACACATTTTCTTTCAGTTAATTTCATTTCATTCCACGGATTCAATGTTTTATGATATCATAACTGGTGTCTGAGTATAACAGGCACATTCTACTGTACTGTTTCATTATGCACCATTACCACAGCTACCAATCTCATTATCCTTTTCTTTCATATTACAATCTATGAATTATACATTGAAAACCTTGTGAATTTCCCAGTTTCGCAATAAATTCTAGAGAACGTTATACTTAAATTTATTCTACTCCACTATATTTAAATTTTGTATCGGGGTTTAATAAAATATAAATAAACATGAAATATACAATTATTACACTATACGATAATTAAATTCCAAACATTTCAGACAGTCTGGCGTTCCTACAAGTTTCGAGTGGCAAATTCGTCTCGTCGAATGGCAGGCAATTGGAAGCGGCAGTCAAGGGGTGGAATTAACCGGAAATGGCAATAGGGCTGACTACTTTGCTCAGTACCACTTCGGTCCTCGGATTCAGCCTCATCCCCCTCCTAGCGATTGGCTTAACCGTGTTTCGTTACAACCAAGCGGATCCAGAATCTCATCCGACTAATGCACGCCAGGTGCGATCCAACTTTCAGTCTAAAGAATATTTCGGAACCACGGGTGTACTCTAAGAAAATGTTTACCACCTTCCATTTACTTAAATCGACACCTTATTAATATCATTGCACAGTATATTTCTATAATTGCTTTTCTGTTTCGCTGTTAAATTTTTAGAAGTATTATTGCTTGATTAAAAATTCTTAATTCAATTTCACTACAGCAAAGTAATAAATTTGTTAATAGTAATTCTAAAGTACCCTTTAGGACATTAAAACAACCATGAAAACATTTTACCATCAACCTAATCACCATTTTTATTACCAATCGATGGAAATCAATAGCCGTGGTTATCGACGGTCGATAAAACAGACCATAAAATCTGTAGATCTTTAAAATATACTTTCAGACCACTTTTTCTCCTCTTTTACAACAAGTGTTACGAGCATTATGCAAAACATAGCAAACACTATTCAATTTCAGTTACTGCGGATGTACGATTTCATAGTGGTGGGCGGAGGAAGCGCAGGCGCAGTGATCGCGTCGAGGTTATCCGAGGTTTCTAATTGGACTGTACTACTTCTCGAAGCAGGTAGCGACGAAAATGAAGTTTCAGACGTTCCTCTGTTGGCTGGCTATACCCAGCTTTCAGAATTTGACTGGAAATACCAAACTACACCACCGACTGTGTCTGCTTACTGCCTCGCTATGATCGGTGACAGATGCAACTGGCCGCGGGGCAAAGTGCTCGGTGGCAGCAGCGTGCTAAACGCCATGGTTTATGTCCGGGGTAATCGGTAATTCAGAACTGACCGCTAATAAAAATTCATAAAACATAAAATATTCCTACGCTGAACAATTCTTTGCAAATTTTTGTGATTTGCAGCATTACCAAAATCAATTATCAATAAAATCTCATTTTTAACAGTCACACGGATCCTAAGCTCAACATAACCTCGATCATTTCAGCCGTGACTACGACAACTGGGCGAGGCTAGGCAACACAGGTTGGAGCTACGAAGATGTGCTCCCATACTTTCTGAAATCCGAGGATAACCGCAACCCCTACTTAGCCAGGACCCCCTATCACAGCACAGGTGGTTACCTGACCGTCCAAGAAGCACCATGGAGGACTCCATTATCGATCGCGTTTCTCCAAGCCGGCCAAGAGTTGGGTTACGACAATAGGGACATAAACGGTGCTAACCAGACCGGATTTATGCTAACCCAGGGCACCATCCGTCGTGGTAGTCGTTGCTCCACGGCCAAAGCGTTCCTGAGACCAGTCAGAAACAGGGAGAACCTCCACATAGCGATGAACTCGCAAGTGCTACGGGTGCTGTTCAACCGGGATAAGAGAGCGACCGGAGTGGAGATCCTCCGTGACGGTAGTCAGCAAGTGATAAGGGTGAGACGAGAGATAGTGTTGTCAGCCGGAGCGATCAATTCTCCTCAGCTGCTGATGCTATCAGGGATAGGGCCTAAAGAACACTTAGAGGAGTTCAATATACCCGTGCTGTCAGACCTAAGGGTGGGCGACAACCTTCAGGACCACGTAGGCCTGGGCGGACTCACGTTTATCGTGAACGAACCGGTCAGCCTTAAAAAGGACCGTTTCCAGACGATGCCCGTCATGATCGAGTACGTGCTGAACGAAAGGGGACCCATGACCACCCCAGGGGTGGAGGGTCTAGCCTTCGTTAACTCTAAATACGCGGACAAGTCCGGGGACTACCCAGACGTTCAGTTTCACTTTGCGCCCAGCTCGATCAACTCCGACGGAGGCGATCAAATTAAGAAGATCCTAGGGCTAAGGGACAGGGTGTACAACACCATGTACAAGCCGCTGAACCACGCAGAAACCTGGTCCATACTGCCCCTTTTATTGAGACCCAGGAGCTCTGGTTGGGTGCGTTTGAAGAGCAAGAACCCGCTGGTCTACCCTGACATCAATCCTAATTACTTCACGCACAAGGAGGACATAGACGTTCTCGTGGAGGGCATCAGGATCGCCATGCAGCTGTCCAACACCACTGCCTTCCAACGGTTCGGCTCCAGGCCACACACTATCCGCATGCCCGGATGCCACAGGTACCCATTCGACACGTACGACTATTGGGAGTGCGCGATACGACACTTCACTTTCACCATATACCATCCCACCGGGACCTGCAAAATGGGACCAAAGAGCGATCCAACCGCGGTGGTGGATCCCAGGTTAAGGGTGTACGGGGTGAAGGGTTTAAGGGTGGCTGATGCGTCCATCATGCCTGTGATCATCAGCGGGAATCCGAATGCTCCCACGATTATGATTGGCGAAAAAGCGAGCGATATTATCAAGGAGGATTGGATGCAGAAGAGGAAACGGTTTGTGGGAAGATGACGGTGAATGATTACCAGATGAATTGTTAGGTTGCAGACCTGCGGGATTGGCTGTCCGTTGGTCACGTGGTGTTCGTTCCTCCACTACTTTACGTCTGCGCCTGCGCAACGTGTCTCACGTGTCTATGCATGCTGGGTGCCAAAGTAACAGGGTTGATACAAAAGTTATAGAGGAGTAGCTCCAAAGAAAACTTTATGGGTGGGTGGAGGGAGGGAGATAGAGAGCCTTAAACTTTTGTCCCATACTGTACTTCTTCAAGTCTCTGAGAGAGTATAGTAACGGATAAAAGTGTAGGATGACAGAACAATGTAAAACATAATTTTATCACGAAGTTCATTTTTTTGTAATTAAAGAGTAACATCAGTAACCATCATATTTTTAAGACTAATTTAAATCTGTTATTTCTGTTCAGGGCTAGAATTATCTTATTCTTAATTTTGATGGGATTAAGAAAAGTCGACGACACTAATCGATCCATTTCTCTTTGAGAAACTTTCTCAGCCGAACGTGGTAGAAAAATGACATCTATTATTCTGGTAATTTAACTTCCAACCACGACTTGGAAGGATGTGTCAGAAGCAGCGACTTCCTTGTTTCTAATGAGCCGTGAAATCCCATAACGGATGCTACAGCACGACTGCGTAACACAGTTTGCTACACCAAAACGTTACCAATACCTCAACTAGGAGAATTATAATTGTTCTCAGACACATACCAAACAGACGTAACATTCCTTTGTATTTAATTTTCTGTTTAACTTAATGTAAACAATTCTGTAAATACAATTTCGTGCCATTGTTCACACCATACACCTAGATGATTCTGATAATTTTCGTGTGACGTACATATTTGTTTCGTAACAAAATATGAAGCGGATGGTAACGTTAAAATTAAACTAATGCTGTAAAAATACTGTTATACGAGAATTACCTGTACATAGAACAATATTTCCTATTTATACCACTTATAAAATGTAAATAAAGCTCCATGTTTAAAATTAACCGCGCAATCACTTTCATCTTTCCAGGAATATCGGATTTTTATTACGCTATAAACGTCTTTTCGAATTATTATATGTAGGCCAATAAAAACAAACTCCTGCCATTGATGCTTCTTAATAAAAGTACGAAGTTTTCAACCTAACTTACTCATCGACTCATGAACTCATGTTTTAAACTTTTCATCCTTTCTTAATTTAATAAACGAGTAGAATAAATAAATAAAAAGAAGAATAATAAGTTTTGTGAATAAGTTGAATAAATAAGAAGAATAAAATAAATTTTGTGAATAAATAGAATAAATAAAAGGAAAATAAAATAAAATAATTTTTCTGAATAAGTAGAATAAATAAGAAAAATAAAACAAATTTTGTGAATAAATAGAATAAATAAAAAATAAAATAAAATAATTTTTCTGGATAGGTAGAATAAATAAGAAAAATAAAATAAATTTTGTGAATAAATAGAATAAATAAAAGAAAAATAAAATAACAATTTTCTGAATAAGTAGAATAAATAAGAAAAATAAAATAACAATTTTCTGAATAAGTAGAATAAATAAGAAAAATAAAATAAATTTTATGAATAAATAGAATAAATAAAAAAAATAAAATAAAATAAATTTATGAATAAGTAGAATAAATGAAAACAGATAAGCAAATTGAATAAAACATTCTAAAGCCAAAGTTAACGAAGTAAAAATTTCTGTCATTTTGCTTAATTTACTTTTTCTTCGGTACCATTAAATTATACCCAAACTTTCGACAACGATCTCATCGCCAAAAATAAGCGCATGATCTATCCGACGATTTTCGTACACGACTCTCTTATAGTCACGAGCGCAGATCCAGATTGCGGATCCATGGATCACGGGGGACGGGAACGTGGAAGACGAACTCGGAAGAGCGAAGATCGCGGCTCGACTTTCGTTTTACGTAACACAGGTTCCGTGCCAAAAGTCTCGTTGCAGGATACCGATTCTCACGTGTTGCCATTTTTCTTTTTTTTTTCACGTTCTTAAGCCGCGTTTCCGCTTCCTCGTCTCGTCGACACGCATTGATTTAGCCGGGATTAGCTCGTTACCCTTATGCGGACATCGCTGACCGCCATGATAGACGAGCGTGCCATTAATTATGGTAATTATCTATAAGTATATCTGTTCGCGTGTTCGCGTTTGTAATTGATCGTTTTTTTCTTCTTGAAGTGTTAGTGGAAAAGAGATATTTTTATTTGTACCTCAAATAATAATAATTGTCTAGAAAATGGTACTAAAAATGGTAATAAGTAAGAAACTTAATAATTTTTATAATTATTAAACACTGTTATTTGGCAGTTAATTAATAATGATTAAATATTGCTATTCGAATTTATTTGGTAATTATAAAATATTATTACTTGGCAGTAACTTGGTAATTATTAAATATTATTATTTGGCAATTATTTTAAATATATTGTTTGGCAATTATTTAGCAATTATTAAATCATTGTTTGGCAATTATTTAGCAATTATTAAATATTATTACTTGGCAGTTGCTTGGTAATTATTAAATATTATTATTTGGCAATTATTTAGCAATTATTAAATATTATTACTTGGCAGTTGCTTGGTAATTATTAAATATTATTATAATATTATTAAAAATACACCCACTGAATTACTATATTTATTACTAATACAATTACCGATATTATTGATATTTGTTACCAAAGCATAAACAATTGCTTCAATTTCATAGAAAAAAATAAAAAGAATGAATGCCATCAAAAATGCAAAATTTTTCCTAAGATCCTCTACCTTCCTTCACCACGAAAGCTACCCCCACAAGTTAATACGAAAGTTAATCGAATACAGGTGCCACCTCGTTACAGTCAGTTTCATAAATATGCAAACTAAAAACGTAGAACGTTAAGCATAGAAAGTATAACAAGTAATTATTAAATATTATTATAATACTATTAAAAATACACTCATTGAATTACTATATGTTCATTACTAATGCCATTACCAATGTTATTGATATTTGTTATCAAAGCATAAACAATTGCTTCAATTTCATAAAAAAAAAAAAAAAAGAACGAATGCCACCAAAAATGCAATATTTTTCCTAAGATCCTCTACCTTCCTTCACCACGAAAGCTACCCCTACACGTGAAAAATTAATACGAAAGTTAATCGAATACAGGTGCCACCTCGTTACAGTCAGTTTCATAAATATGCAAACTAAAAACGTAGAACGTTAAGCATAGAAAGTATAACAAGAAAGTATAACTCGGGAACGTAAACAAGCGGAATCGATTCGACTCGGTTCCGAAGTAAATAAGGAAGGAACTGTCCCTCCTTAACCCCCCCCCCCTTTATTCGTTGCAAAATTTAACAAACGCGACGTCTCGTTTTTGTTCCGGCATTTTTTTTTCACTTTCACCGGCTGAAATTTGCGTGTGCGTAAAAAATTCGTGCACGCTCCCGATCTAAGCCCCTTTGTCTAACAATGGCGATCCGTAGCGATTTCCCCTATCTCCGTGATCGCGAAACAGTTTCTACTTCCTTCATTTCCAACCTCGATTTCGCGGCACAATAAATTTACCGGCCGTAAAATAAATCGTTTCGAAGAAGTTTTGAAAAGGGTGCAACGGTGCTGATTGCAGGGTAAATTGGGGTAAATTGAGATTTTAACACATTGTATGCCGGCCCCGCGAAAACGCGGGTTTGGAAGTCTGTTGCTTTAGCGCCGGGTTTGCGATAATACAACATTCTTTTGTTTGGCGATTTGTTTGTTTCTATTTTTCGTTATCGTTAAATTGCATATAATGAATATGCAAACCAATTTTAGTGTTTTACAATAATGTATAAAATTTTTAATATTTTCTTCACCTACAGTTTTAAATGCCTCAGATGCCACCGGCATACAATGTGTTAACATTGGGTTTACCGACATTTTTTTGTATGTCTATCTTCAATATACATGTACCAAGGAATAAGGTGTACATTGAACAGAATTTGAAATTGCCGAACTGTGAGGGAAACAGATTTTTAGGAATATTTGTGTTGTGTTGGATTTGGGAAAAAAGCATTATTTAATTTGTACCTCCCCAACTAAAGGTGTGCCGGTCGGGGGCAGGTAATTTTCGGACCGACCCCCGACCCTAGGACTGTATGGACGACCAGGAAAGAATAAAGGCTAGTCATTCAGAGGAATTTACAGAAAGCGGACCTCGAGTTGTTCTTATTTAATCCAAGTACCCTTGCTGCCCATCCCTAACACAAGTAGCATTTAGCGCATCTCCGTGACTTTGATTATTTCAATTCAACATGTTGCATTCCACAATCGAGGGTGGAAAAATGTGAACGGGTTTCACGAATTCCCAGGCCCATCGCGAGAAGAAAAGTGGACACAGTGAAAGTCCTGGCCGCGAGTCCGTTTTTATTTTCGATTCACGTCGGTGCGAGGCGCGGGAATATTTTACAAGGGACATAACTAATGAAAGAAAGCGTTATGACGGTGGCCGTTAGATCAAGACACGCTAAGAGGTTCCTCGACGCTTTCTTGGACCCTCCCATTTCCTCAGACGTGAACACATGTGTAACAGTTCATTGAAAAAGGTAATTTTTTCATGTTGAAAATTTCAAGCTGAGTTCATTGAAAAAGGTAATAGGTAAAGCTGAGATTATTGAAAAAAATAAATTGTTGGTTTAGAAATTTTATAACCGAATTTATCGAAGAAAATAAATTGTTGACGTTCAAATTTTGAAGCTGAGATTATTGATAAAAATAAATTGTTGACGTTGAAATCTTAAAGCTGAGATTATTGAAAAAAATAAATTGTTGGTGTAGAAATTTTATAACTGAATCTATTGAAGAAACTAAATTATTGACGTTGAAATTTTAAAGCTGAGATTATTGAAAAAAATAAATTCTTGGTGTTGAAATTTTATAACTGAATTTATCGAAGAAAATAAATTGTTGGCGTCGAAATCTTAAAGCTGAGATTATTAAAAAAAATAAATTGTTGGTGTTGAAATTTTATAACCGAATTTATCGAAGAAATTAAATTGTTGACGTTGAAATTTTAAAGCTGAGATTATTGAAAAAAATAAATTGTTGGTGTTGAAATCTTATAACTGAATTTATTGAAGAAAATAAATTGTTGGCGTTGAAATTTTGAAGCTGAGATTATTGAAGAAATGATTAGTCAATCTTGAAATCTTAAAACTGAAATTATTGAAGAAATGATTAGTCAATCTTGAAATCATAAAACTGAATTTATTGGAGAAAATATTGCTTTCATTATAAAATGAGTTTCAAGTAAGAATACAGCATGGAATAAATTTTTAAGCTAGTATCAATGGTGGTTATGAGACGTTCCTAGAAATGATGAAACGGAGACTGAGATACGTAATTTATTCGCTCACATAAATATTTATAAAATAATAAAAAGTCATCCAATAATGTTGCAACAACGGATGCAAAGCACTTTCAATAAAATGTCAAGGATTGCACGACTGTAAGCACAAAGTCCGGAATCAGTGAAAGGTCAGAATTCAAGTTCTTTAAGACCACTTGTAAGACTTTTATCGAGAGAAGATTTAAGATTAGAAATGGAACTTATAGATGTTACACATGTCCCTTGATGAGCAATAAAAGAGCCAATCGGTTGTAAAAGCACTAATAAATTACGCCAGGCTATCATCGAGAAAAAAAACCAAGGTAAACCATTAATCCCCTTTCGTTTCCCTCTTTCATCAGCCACAATTTGCTTTCGTATTCTTCAGTCGACGACAAACTACAGTAGCCGACAAAAGTTTAAGACAGGACAATGTAAAACATAATTTTATGGTATACAAACATTGTTCGCATACTTCTTTTTATCATCATTATGGTAGAACACTCTTCATTGTTTAGCATAGAATACAAATTTTATTTATACTGTTATTCCTTATTAATTAATTAATTTATTGATAAGTATAGATTACAAATTTATACTGTCATTCCTTATTAATTAATTAATCCATTCATTAGCTTAGAGTACAAATTTTATTTATACTATTATTCTTTATTAATTCATTAATCCACTGATTAGTATATAATACAAATTTTATTTATACTGTCATTCCTTATTAATTAATTAATCCATTCATTAGCTTAGAGTACAAATTTTATTTATACTATTATTCTTAATTAATTTATTAATTTACTGATTAGTATATAATACAAATTTTATTTATACTGTCATTCCTTATTAATTAATTAATCCATTCATTAGCTTAGAGTACAAATTTTATTTATACTCTTATATTTTAATAATTAATTCATTTATTGATTAGTATAGATTACAAATTTTATTTATACTGTAATCCCTTATTAATTAATTAATTTATTGGTTAACACAAAATACAAATTTTATTTATACTATTATTTTTTACTAATTTAATTTCTTTGACCTTTTAGTCTTAAACTTTTGTCCGCTACTGTAGCTCGAGATCTCCCGTCTGCTCCCTGTGACACGAAGTCCGTCACGGAACGAGCGGACAAGATCCAGGATAACACGCGCATAACGCTATAATAATCGATAACTAATAGCCGACGCGTAACACTTGTGAGCTACTAGAAAGTGGCTATCAGAGATCATGCACGCGTCAGAGCCAACGGAAAACAAATATTAATCTGACACGAGTAGATTGCAGGTTTTTATGCAAATTCAAATTCATGCAAACGTAGCTAAAATAATGAGAGGCTTATGTAAACATTTGTTACACCCTGTAGATACGGTACACTTTACTTGTAACACCTTTGTACTTTTACTTTTTTCTTGCACGATTCAATTTCCTATGAGTACATGAAAATTAGCAGCCTAGACGCGAGTTTGTTCATGGTGGAGGATATTTTTATGTAATTGAAAAAGGAAAATGGAAAATGATCAAAAAATATAGGGGTGAAAGAAAATTAGGGTGAAGGTAGGGTAGACCTAATTTAGGTGGCCAAGGCTGTGAACTTTAAAACTGGGTGGCCATTTTTGGAATTATCAGGGGTGTTCAGCGAGCCAATCACCTTGATCGCCTTTTAGGGATTATTTTAGACACCATTATATATTGAAGCAATTATTTTGGTACAATAATTTAGATATTTAATGATATTTACAAAATTCAATAAGAAGCATATTACGGAATAAAAGAAAAAAATTGAAACATTTATAACGTTTTATAAATTTATTTTGAGTTGGAGCTCTCTCGCGATGCAAACAGTTAGGCGCCATGGCATACGCAACGATATATCGTCGTTCGATACTAAAAGGGTTAAATTCGAGTGGAAAGGGTTAATTGTTGTTGTGACCGTGCGCCTGTGCGCGTATCATACGTAATCGCACGTGTATTGCAGTAACGGTTACCGCGCGAAGAACCAGATGTAATAGACGCGACGCTAGGAAACAGGATCAAATCGAGGAACAACGTGGATGCCGACCAGTTGCTCGTTACTTCACCACGTTTCCAGACCGTTGACCCGATCCCAAGCCCGACAACAGATTTTCAACGCGCGATTTAACTTTTCCGGTTAATTACACTCTACCGGGCGACTGTCTGAGAACCGGGGGCCTCTGTTCCTTGTTTCAACAAAAGCGTTACGTTACATTCCCAGAGATCAGAAGCTATTTAGACACGCTAACTATGACTGTCTGTCCGTGCAAAAAATAAATGGCCCTCGAATCTTTGAGTTTAGGTTAAGATTATTAAATAAATTATAAAATACTTTCTTTAAACTGTTATAAATATTTAATCGTTTGTATTTGAGTATTTTTAATAACAGTTATACTAATTATGATATAGAAACATTTTTCATTTCTACTTTTATTAGATTCCCAGTTTTTAAATTCATGTTCAAGATTATAATGTTTTCACAGTCCATATAAATATGATCAGTAAAAAATTGAGAAAAAGTTGG
>JAOPTO010001385.1:0-25701 GCA_033822845.1 Tetrapedia diversipes | reverse complement strand
TTACATTGTCCCGTTGTCTGAAACTTTTGTTTATTACTGTACATTTTCACAGTAAATTATCTGTCCTTATCCCAGAATTGTCTTAATTAATGGAAATATTTTCCTGATCGTGCCGTGTTAAAAATTTACATATTAAAACACTGAATACACGCGCCAACTTCACCATTTCCCTCGAGCTAACCTATAAATCTAATTAGTCACACGTGGCGCGCACAGCCTTCCATTAAACCTCTCCGAGCAATTACCGTCGCTCAAGCAGTGTGTAAGCAAAAAGGTAATAATCATCAGGTTGTCGCAGAAATTATATTCCCTACAAAACATACTGGAAAACCCTACTTTTGAAAACGTATTATAACCTCTTCCAGTCATGATTTTTAACCTCTTCCATTCACCTAATTAGTACACCATACTATATTTTAATACATAAATAAGTTCAATTTATATTCCGGTATACTTTTATACCCCATATATAATAATACTGAAAATAATATTTTGTATTAATCACACCCCAGGTATATTTTAATATATAGTGTTCAATTTATATTTCAGTACACTTTTATATACCGTATATAATAATACTAAAAATAATATTTTGTATTAACCACATTCCAGGTATATTTTAATATATAGTGTTCAATATATATTTCAGTACACTTTTATATACGGTATATAATAATATTAAAAATGATATTTTGTAGTAGTGAAATTCCAGACGCTGCTAAATCAAAGGACAAAACTAACGCAGCAACCACTAATAACCTTTAAACGGAGACAGCATTACATGGCTGAGCTAAATGCAACAGAGTAAAAAAAAATGTCTAACTAGAACCCCTACTTCTAAACGAACAGGTAATTTCAGAAAGAAAAGTTCACTGCAGCTTCCGTGTTGCTTTCTTACTCGACGAAAAAATTCTGCCTAGGAAACACCGTGATTTTTCCTAGCCCATATTACCCGCGTTTGTTTCGACCAGAAACAACACTGTTTTACTTCACTTTACGACGAACCAATTCCGAGAACCATTTCGACGGATCAACGTGATCGAACTGTTTTCGCTCTTTCTCTCTTCAATCCCGTTCGTTTTGCTTCGTTCGGAAGCGAGGGTATTGCTTGGGTATCATGTTACACCCAAGACGAGCTATTTTAATACTTTCTCGAGGTTTTCTTCGTTCGTAACATGCACGCTGTTTCGTGACTCGAGCACGGCAAACGCGTTTTCTCTCTTTTGAACGAATGCAAGATTAAGTTGTAAGTACCATGTTGAGGTTATCGTGTGTAAGTACACTGTTGTGTCCAGGTAATTTGCTTTGTGTACACCGATGGTATTCATTTGTATCCGTTCATTGTTATTATGGATACTTCAATGTCTTGGGTTTATATTTATGGGATGTTATTAATGGTATAATAGAAAATTTGTTTTCACCGTTTTGGTTCATTTTATTACTATTGCCGTATAATTTATGTAAGTTGTGTAAGTTTATATAAGTCTATATCATTGGGCAATTATATAAGAAACGTTTCACATATAACATGTAATTAATATTGCTGGAAAATATGGTTATGTGCAAATATTTTTTTTTTTTTAACAATTCGCGTAATTTGTGAATGAAACGTTGATAGGGTATAATTTAACCATCTTTTTGTCTAAGATCTATGGAGCCAATAAACGAAATTTTCTTTTATCACCGTCTCGCATAATTTGCAACTAAGAGTTTATCCACTGTGAAAACCTACAAATACTCATTCCAGAACCTATTAACCCAAATAAACTAGAGATCGATCCTCGTACACACTCAACTGCTCTTTTGCTGTATCAGCAACAGTTCAAACCCGTTAATTGTTATAGCACACCCTCTTCGAATGTACGTTCTCTAATTATCACATCCGTTTTGAAATCTGGTCACGTGCTATGCATTACACAACCTGAAATCACTTATTATCGTCGAGTACTTTTTAACCATTTTTATATAACACCATAATAGCATACTGCGATTGGTAAATCCTGCCAATACGCAGAAATAATTGCACAAAATAAAAACCGACATGTTTATAAAGTACTCTCATCTTGATAATTCACGTAATAAAAAAAAGTTTGGATTTTCAAGGTTTAGGATAATCTATTTAAACCCTAAATAGAGGACCAAATCAGAAATTGTCAGATATTATTAATAATTTGCACGATCTAATGCATGATAACTTATTCTTTCCATTTTATAGCTACAGTAGCAGACAAAAATTTAAGACCAAAAGGTAGGCAAAAGTAAAATAAATTCACATATGAGGAATAGTACAATAAACAAATTTTGGTGTTTTGTACTAATTAATAAGTACCAGACTATCCTATTAATAATATTCATAAACTTTAAAATAGAATCTTTTCGTCTTAAACTTTTGTGCGCTACTGTATTACTCATTTGTGAGAAGGGAATTACGAAAAAAAAAAGGAAATAATTCAGACACATCTGAGTTAATCGCCTGTCACGATTACTCTGCCACGGTCAAGAAGATTCGTGCAACACGGGAGCAGGTCGGAATCGTAGAGCAAGAAAGAGAGAGGCCACGTAACATGACCACAACAGAACCACGATGGAAGGAAAGGAGTATAGCAGAGGTTTACGTTGGCGCAACACTTTCACCTTTCCCCGTTATGAGATCACCATCTCGCCGTTCCACCGGCAACGACATAACCTCGTTAATTTGTCACCCGGTTTACGCGCGGATTAACCGATATCACCAGGATCCGGTGACACCGGTTAAACCAAATTACACGTGCTGACAGTTAACTTCAGACTAGTCAAATTATTTGAATTTCAAGTGATTTGAAAATCATTTTACCAACATAAATTTCATTTAAGTTTGACCTTAAGATGGCCTTGGATAATCAAAATACTTGTGACTCTCAGAACCATAAACTTGAAGTGAAGTGATTTGAAAATCATGTTACCATCATAAATTTCATTTCAGTTTGACCTTAAGATGGCCTTGGATAATCAAAGTACTTGTGACTCTCACAACCATAAATTTGAAGTCAAATTACTTGAATTTCAAGTGATTTGAAAATCATGTTACCATCATAAATTTCATTTCAGTTTGACCTTAAGATGACCTTGGGTAATCAAAGTACTTATGACTCTCAGAACCATAAACTTGAAGTCAAATTACTTGAATTTCAAGTGATTTGAAAATCATGTCACCATCATAAATTTCATTTAAGTTCGACCTTAAGATGACCTTGGAGAATATAAATTTGTAGCGATCGAAGTAGCTTATAACTTGCACAACCATAAACTTGAAGTCAAGTTACTTGAATTCAAAAGTCTTGTATCTAAACTAAGTCTCGAATATATTTTTTCCCTTGCTTCCGGTTGGATTTGCACGATGTATTCAAACGTGATCTGGCCGCGCTGATTATCCACAGTTTCGTTTCCTTTCCACGACGAGGAAACGCTAAACGTCCGGCATTCGAAAGGCAAAGATTGAATATAGCACTGCTGTAGAGATCGTTTGCCATGCTTAAAATCCGGTGGCTCGTTTGTGAGAACAATCGGCCTTAATTGGAACGCTGATTAATCGTCCGATTGTAAAGTAGAAGTTGATCTATCGCCAGGAAGAGTGTTTAGATAGTTGCTTTGCGAGATAAGTAGAGAAACTGATAAATGAACGGTTAGGAGAAACGATTGTTCCCATTTATTTCAGAGATTTGTTATAGACGAACGATATCTTGATAGCTTTGATTGAAATCGTGCAAATTAACGAACCTCATCGAACCTAACCTCTAAATATATATGTATGTGTGTGTTTCCAGAAAGACGACAGTCCCCATGAGCAAATCACCGGAAGCACCAGAGGCAAAATGAAAAACATAAACTTCCGGGTATCATTCAAAGTACACCGCAACGAGAGGATCGGCACGAGGCCACCAGACATTCTCTCGCCATAGAAACAACCGCCTACGTGATGCCCACGCGTGAACCAGCAAAAATACCAAATTCGTCGAACCTATCGAGCTACCAATCAGACAAGAATGGTTTTCAACGCTATCGTGGTCACATCAGCCTTAAAGGGTGCACTAGGTCTGGTGGGCACGAGCTTATGGTTAATACCACTGCTGATAGCAGGCCTGTCCTACTATCGCTACGACCAGCTGGACCCAGAGAGTAGGCCCATCGACAGGTACCCTCTGTACCCGGAGTACGACTTCATCGTGGTCGGCGGTGGGTCAGCCGGCGCTGTCGTCGCTAACAGACTGTCAGAGGTGCCCAATTGGAACACGCTACTGCTAGAGGCTGGGCCGGACGAGAACGAGGTCACGGACGTCCCCTCCCTAGCCGCCTACCTACAGCTGACCAAGCTGGACTGGAAGTACAAAACGGAGCCCACAGGGCTGGCCTGTCTGGGCATGAAAGGGGGCCGCTGCAACTGGCCCCGTGGTAAAGTGCTAGGTGGCTCTAGTGTGCTCAACTACATGCTCTACGTACGGGGTAACAGGCGCGACTACGACTACTGGGAGTCCCTAGGGAATCCCGGTTGGGGGTACGACCAGGCGCTGTATTATTTTAAGAAGTCCGAGGACAACAGGAATCCCTATCTGCAGAAAAGTCCCTATCACTCTACAGGTGGTTACCTAACTGTGCAGGAGTCCCCATGGAGGACCCCATTGGTGGTGGCGTTCGTGCAGGCTGGGACAGAGATGGGGTACGAGAACAGGGACATAAATGGAGAGCGACAGACGGGGTTCATGATAGCTCAGGGGACCATACGTCGAGGCAGCAGGTGCTCCACCGCGAAGGCGTTCCTAAGGCCCATTAGGCTCCGTAGGAACATACACACCGCCATGAACGCTCACGTGACGAGGGTCCTGATAGATCCCATCACTATGAAAGCGACTGGTGTCGAATTCGTGAGGGACGGTCGCAGGCAAATAGTCAGAGCTAGGAAAGAAGTGATTTTGTCGGCGGGGGCCATTAACAGCGCTCAGTTACTTATGCTGTCAGGTATAGGGCCCAAGGAGCACCTGCGCCATATTGGAATACCGGTGATCAAGGATCTTAGAGTGGGGGACAATCTACAGGACCACGTTGGCATGGGTGGTCTCACGTTTCTCGTCGACAAACCCGTGAGCATAGTCCTGGATCGCTTCCAGGCGGCGCCAGTGACGATGCACTACGTTACCAACGGGAGAGGACCCATGACCACCCTAGGTGGCGTTGAAGGCTACGCGTTCGTTAACACAAAGTACGCGAACTTGTCGCTGGACTATCCAGACATTCAACTGCACATGGCACCAGCCTCCATCAACTCTGACAGTGGGGTCCAAGTGAGGAAAATCCTGGGCATCACCGATGAGCTGTTCAACACTGTGTACAGGCCCATCTCAAATAAGGACGCCTGGACTATAATGCCCCTTCTATTGAGGCCCAGGTCGCGAGGCACAGTCAGACTACGTAGCTCTAACCCTTTTCATAGCCCTTTGATCGATGCCAGTTACTTCTCTGACCCGGTGGACATCGCAACTCTGGTTGAGGGTGCGAAAATAGCGATGAGGGTCAGCGAGGCGAGGGTTTTCAAGCAGTTTGGTTCAAGGGTGCACAGAATCAAGCTGCCAGGTTGCAAGCACTTGAAATTCGGCTCGGATGCTTATTGGGAGTGTCACATCCGGCATATCACTATGACCATCTATCATCCGGTTGGGACGACCAAAATGGGCCCTCCCAGTGATCCTACCGCCGTTGTGGATTCTAGGTTGAGGGTGTACGGGATTGAAGGACTGAGGGTGATCGATGCGTCGATCATGCCTACGATTTGCAGTGGGAACACGAATGCACCGGTGATAATGATCGGGGAGAAGGGAGCGGATCTTATAAAGAGCGATTGGCTGGGAATGGAGAATGTGAGCAGCTGATGAAACGACGCTTTAGCCCCTTGCCTTGCGATTTTTTTTACGATTTATTTTTTCATCCCTCGTTAAATGTGAAACGTTGAAATGTTACGTACAATTTGTATTTAGTATAAGGCAAGTGGTTAAGAACAATGCGTTGAAATTGTAGTACTAGATGTTTATAACAGACACTTTGTTAATAGGTTAGACAGATTTTGTTGATAACTATTGTGCGATATAAGTCGACTTTGTGAGATTGTAAAGGCGTTACGGAAACGTCTTCATTGTGATACATTGAATGTATATACTCTGTATATATGGAGAGATGAAGTTTTGTTAACTTAATTGTAGAATTATTGTTAAGTTGAGGAATGCTGCAAGATGAATTATTATAGCAAACAAATCAAATTAAATGGAGGGGAAAAAATGAAAAATAATCTAATTTGATCATACTGTGATCTGCTATTAATAAATGGGGAATTGTATAATTTTTGTAAAATGTCCATTGCGATAATAATTTTGTATATGTAACAAGATCTAGATTTTTTAAATAAATCGAATTTTCCACTAACATCTCGAATCTTTACGAATAATTAAATCCCTCTTGATTATTTTTTGTTCCTGAGGTTAAAAGTTGGGTATTCCGGAAAGGACTTTTTTTTCCATCACACTTCGTATTTTCCTTGTATTTGTAGACGAATGACGTATTTCTCTCCGTTATTCGAATTCACAAAATCATTCCCACTTTCCTTCGAAGGTAAACAATTTTATAAATCCCACAAATATTAATGCTTTGCACTCTGAGTAATTTTTAATACGAGTTATCAGCAACTCCGAATCATAAAAAAAATGTTTACACACTTTTCAAGATATGTTTTATAAATACAATATAATAAAAAAATATAACGATACAGTAAATAAAAATTATAATGCCTTATAATGCTTATCTTACAAACAACGAAGTGCACAAGGGTTAAAATGAAAAAAAATGTAACCAATGAACTTTTTCCCGGAGGTTCTTTTAGATAAAATCTGTTTCTAATGAATGAATTAAAATTTTTCTTCTCAGGTATAGTATATTGCTCACGTGCCATACTTCATTGCGTAACTTACACTATCTAAACATGTAATTTCTCCTTCGGCTACGTAATACCTTATCAGTAAACATTTCATTATGTATAATGGTTCCCAGAAACGTGAAAATATCAATGAAATTATGCTATCAATATTTTGTAAGGTATTCATTAGTTCACGTTAAACGATACCTCACGTTTACTGTACATTTGTGAAATAAATGATATATGAAAATTTATGCAAAAAACCTATCTCAATGACCTACCTCGTCCCTCAATTTTTACTACAAACATTGCGATAATTTATTTCTTACAAAATCATACATAACAATACAGTAAATTAATAACAATTGCATTTAAAAAAACGCTATAAACGACACGATTAGCCGGCCAATCTCATCTGAATCCATTTAAACCAAGCAAATTGCATGAAGGAAATTCTTTAATCATTTCCTTATGGAAATAAATATGGACCGTGCAGGTAAATGAATGTTAAGTATGGATCTTGTGCATCATGGAATCGACCCGTGTTTACCTTTACATATTTTCATGAAATACCCGGGAAATATATACACGTAGACGCGCGTGTGTGTGCGCATATATATCTGGCAGGCGAGAACTGGAGCGACGTGTCATTTGTCCTGCGGAAAATCGACCAGGATGAACTTCAAACTTAACGAGATCCTCTCAGCCTCCCGGCTAGTCGTGTTGCTGCATCTGTTCGCCGCCATGTTGCCTGAGCAACAATGGCGCTCGGCCGCCCAACGGCCGCCATACACTAACCTGTACGGCAACGGGGACTTCAACTCTACGATAACGGACAACCTGCTGGAGAGCGGGATGGGCGCCCTAAATTTCCTCTACAACAACCAGCTCTTCCTGGCAAACGCGCAACCGGACACGACGCCATTGTCCGGCTCGCGGTACGATTTCATAGTGATCGGCGCTGGGACAGCGGGCGCCACCATAGCGTCCAGGCTCACCGAGATCCCTGACGTCACGGTGCTACTGATAGAGGCTGGCCCAGAGGAGTCCCTGCTCATGGACGTGCCCATAATGGCGAACTTCCTGCAGGCCAACGACGACATCAACTGGAAGTACGAGTCGGAACCCTCTAACGAGTACTGCATAGGCATGAAGGAGCACAGGTGCAAGTTACCCAGGGGCAGAGTGATGGGGGGGAGCAGCGTGCTGAACTACATGATCGTCACCAGAGGCAGTCCCAAGGATTACGACCGGTGGGCCCAACTGGGGAACGATGGCTGGGCCTTCAAGGACGTTCTGAAGTACTTCAAGAGGTTGGAGAACGTGCAAATCCCCGAGCTGAGGAAGGACAAGCGTCGGGGCACCAGTGGGCCCGTCACAATAGACTACGCCCCCTTTCGGTCCCCCCTGTTAATGAGCTTCCTCGAAGCGGGACAGGAGCTGGGATACCCCCTGGTGGACTACAACGGGCAAACCATGATCGGTTTCTCGCAGATACAGGCCAGCATGTACCGGGGCTACCGTATGAGCAGCAACAGGGCCTACTTGGTCGGCAAAAGAAGGCGCAACCTTTACGTGACCAAGATGAGCATGGTGCATAGGATACTGATGGACAAAGTTGCTAAACAAGCGGTCGGTGTGAAGTTCGTGAAAAACAACAAAGCCATCTCGGTGTACGCGAACAAGGAGGTGATTCTTTCTGCTGGAGCCATAGGCTCTCCCCAGTTGCTGATGCTGTCTGGGATCGGGCCAGCCAAGCATCTGAAGAAACTGGGCATCAACGTGATAAAAGACGCCAGGGTGGGCGACAACCTGATGGATCACATAGTATATGGGGGGCTGACGTTCACCGTTAACCAGCCCGTGAGCATAATCCTACCCGACATCTTGGACTTCTCGAAGCCCTACACGAGGGACTTTCTGTTGGACCAGAAGGGTCCCATCTCAGTCAGCGGCGCCTGCGAGGGGATCGCTTTTCTGGACGTGGACGATCCTAAGAACAGAAACGGTCTGCCAAACATAGAGGTGATCTCTCTGGTCAGCTCGATCTATAACCTCCCTCAAACGATGGACAATTTCGGGTTCAACCAGGAGATCAAGGACAAGTTCTCCCAGCTGCAGAACGCCTACTCCTGGGGCATGTTCCCGATGATCCTGCGGCCCAAGAGCAGGGGCCAGATCAGACTAAGGTCCACGGACGCGAACGTAAAGCCGAGGATCGTGCCCAATTATATGAAACATCCGGACGACGTGAGGGTGCTGGTGAAGGGGATCAGGGCGGCGATGGCGATTAGCAAGACGAAGGCGGCGCAGAAACTTGGCGTTACGTTTTTTAATAAGACGGTGTCCCACTGCGAGAAATATCCGTTCGACTCTGACGATTATTGGGAGTGCAATCTGAGGACGGAAACGCTCACTATCTATCATCACTGCGGGACGTGCAAGATGGGGCCTGAAAGTGATAGCACTGCTGTGGTCGATCCGACCTTGAAAGTATGTACTATATGCTGTGTGTACATTTGCGAAAGTAAAGTTGGTTTCAAAACCAAGTAAAATACTATTTTGATTAGTAAATGGTAATTATTTTAGATCATGGTACTGAAAATATTTGTGTCGAAGTGTGAAAACTCACTGAACTGAAAATTCTAACATTGACTCTTAATGGGTCAAACAATATCATAATCTTTTTTGATGTTTCAGGTAATTGGAGTTAAAAGGTTAAGAGTGGCTGATGCTTCCGTAATGCCAGAGATCCCAACAGGCCATACGAATATTCCTACATATATGATCGCAGAGAAATTGTCGGACATGGTTAAAAAAGAGTGGGGATATTTGAACGATCGAAGACTGTGATCCAAGGTCCGGTATGGAATAATAAATCGAAAAGCAGCGCTCAAACAATTAACACTAATGTTCCTGAGGTTATTCATCGATCATTACATTTTTCTCTGTTTTTGTCAAAAAAAAAAAAAAGTTATTGACTTCAATTTTATTATATTTTTACGTTTCCTCTGTAATATTTATCGAACAAACATTTTTGTATCTATAAGTAGAAACATTATAATAAATTTCAATTTCTTTTATTAAAAACAAAAGATAATCCCGATAATTTTTTTAAGATCGGTATTTTAAATGGAATTTGAACGATCGTACGAAACGTACTAATAATAATATAAAAATATAACTTATATCGAGTCGAACGATTTCTCTGTATGTTCTTCAGTCCTTTATGTTTACTTTTCCTCGAGGAAATCGGATTAATGAATGCGATTTTCATGAATAAAAAATTACACTGCGTGAAATTGTCTGAAATCACGGAACACGATGTAAGTTACACGTACGAGTACACGCATACGTGTACACACACACACGCACATGCGTGCAGCTAAGCGCAATCTATTACAGTAGCGGACAAAAGTTTAAGACGAAAGGACAATGTAGAACATAGTTTTATGGTATGCAAATATTGTCCGTAAATTCGTTTTTATTGCTATTATGGTGAAACAATTGTTTATCGATCAGCACAGAATGCAAAATTTATTTATCGTGCTATTCCTTATAAATTAGTCAGTTTAATTTCCGTTCGAATCTTCTGGTCTTAAACTTTTGTCCGTTACTGTATATTACCATTCAATGATTAAGTTAAGCCAGATTGAATTCTAATTTCTACACAAACAAAATTTCTTTTCCCGTTCTGTTAAAGATTTCACTTTCGAATCTACATTTTGTTAACGAACTCGAAACGCGTTACGTAATCCAACTCGGAATCCATCAAAAAAATTTCACTTCTTTCTTCAAAACAACAACAACTGATCTTGAAACATGATTTTAGTATGGTGCAAGGTACAGTAGCGGGCAAAAGCTTAAGACGAGAGAACAATTTAAAGCAAACTTAAAGCTTTATAGTTTGCAAATATTGCTTCATTTTCATTGTTATTATGGTAGAACAATATTTATTGATATTTTATTTGCACTGTTACTTTTTTATTAATCAATTAACTTATTTTCTTCAACCCTTCGGGTCTTAAACTCTTGTGCGCTACTGTATAATTATTTCTCAATGTAAAAAATACAGAATATCTCTTACTTTACTTAAAGGTCTCGAGTAAAAGTTCATTAAAAAATCATTTGCCGTGTCTGATTAGCGTGCAAAAGAAATATTGCAAAGACAACGGAATCACTTGTGATCCCTCGGGTTTATTCACAGCATAGATGAAAACTCTGGCTAAAAACAAGCACAATCCATTCTCCAAAGTATGTGACCTCCAGCCCAGGTAAACGTGCAGGGTTACACATGAATCCTGCATGCATTCCGTGCATAAAAGTAGAACGTGAACTGGACAAACCAGATGCAGGGAAGAGAGCGAGAAAGAAAGGGGGGAGAGGTGGAGAGAGGGAGGGGAGGGAGAGAAAGAGAGTAAGAGAGAGAGGAGAGGAGAGGCAGAGATGCAGTGAGGAGAGGGGAGAAGATGGAGAGGAAGAAAGAATGTATAGGACAGAGAGAGAGAGAGAGAGGAGAGGGAGAGATAGAGATGGAGTGAGAAGGAGAGAGGGGGAGATGGAGAGAAAGAAAGAGTGTATAGGACAGAGAGAGAGAGAGGAGAGAGGGAGAGATAGAGATGGAGTGAGAAGGAGAGAGAGAAAGAGTGTATAGGACAGAGAGAGAGAGAGAGAGAGAGAGAGATACAGATGGTGTGAGAAGGAGAGAGGGGTAGATGGAGTGAGGAGAGAGGGGTAGATGGAGAAAGAGAAAGAGTGTATAGGACAGAGAGAGAGGAGAGGGAGAGATAAAGATGGAGTGAGGAGAGAGAAAAAGAGTGTATAGGACAGAGAGAGAGAGAGGAGAGGGAGAGTGTATAGGACAAAGAGAGAGAGTGAGAGAGAGGGGGGAGAGGGAGAGATAGTGATGGAGTGAGGAGAGAGGGGGAAGGAGTGTATAGGAGAGAGAGAGCAATATAGAGATAGAGAGGAAGTTAGAGGGGGGTGAAAGAAAGAGAAAACCGGAGAATGGGTCGACCAGGCCCGTGGGAAATATTACTCAAGCCTGGCAGGTATTACATGAACTCAGCACGAGAAAGCGCATTTCTCTAGTGGATCTCGAGGCGAGAAGTGCGAATACCGGTCCTGGCGGGCAACAACTCGATTTTTGGCCGGTCTAGAAACGGATCCAAGGGCCCAGTTGCGAGACGGAAGTCGGTTGTCGCGCTAGCCATCACTGGAGGAGTATGGTAATAACGATTGGGGGAGGGCGAAAGCTTGATCGGGGCGATCTATCGGAAGGATAGATCAATGTGCAGCGAGCACGTGGTTTACAGAAAGTAAACAATTGATTGAACGAAAGAACTGATCTGATTGCTTCGAGGTGGGGTCTGTATGGAGTGAGATTCGGATGATAGGTGACAGTGAGAGTAATTTAACAATAATTATGATCGATAATGGAGAAAATGTTGCGAATTTTCGTTGTTTGATGATTACCGTAGAAAGTGAAAAGGGAAAGTTGAACTCTGAGTTGGAACAATGTCACCTTTGATCTTTAATCTTTAGAGTGGCTGTACTTGATCTTTGCAATCGTTTGTTTATGGTTTCTGGTGTAATAATTGCGTTGTATAAAAATAAATCTGAAATTATAATTTAAACGTTGATTTGATAGAAGTAGGAGGGCCAATTTTAGGTTTAATCAAAATCTGTGAATTCACATTTTAAGGGAAAAGAGGTGTAACTGATTTTAATTTTGACAGTAACAGATAGATGAATAAATGCTAGATCAATGATAAGATGATCATGAAAATTCGTTAGAAATTCTATTAGCAAAAAGCTTCAGTGTCCAACTACGTAACACTGTCATTAGATGAATGAATACGTACAGCAACTCGTTCATACGTGACCTACATACACAAACGTGACCAGATGTAATAGTGAAAACGGTGGCGACCGATTGAACGACAGCGAGACTTGCTCGTTAATGTCAACGCGGGAGCCATAATAAATAATTCACGTGAAAACCATTACTAGTATTGATTGTGGTGTACCAGGAACTAGATACGAATCTGTTCCTTCATACTAAGCGTAGAAACGAATGTTAAAAAAGCATGTATGTGGGTGTTGGAATATCCAGATATCCATTAAAAATCATAAAATGTAATGTTGTACAATGTGCTAAAAAGAAAGGGTCAAAGAATTTAGGAATTTATACTGTTTACCGAGAATAAGGATAAAAATGTTTAAAATTAATTCACCAGAATTTTAAGAAAATTCTACAACTAGAACAGCAAAGTGGTCAAAATGACCAATTTATAATTTTTCACAGAATTTTTGTAAATTCAGAATGGTGTGTTCAGGAAGTGGACTATGATTTTTTGGGGAAAATAAAAATAAGAATATGTTACCCTTGTATTAAGTATTCTTTTTCTTACAATTTACAATTAAAATGTTTCACTACAAATAACTATGACATATAGTGTAGTAAACAACATTAGTTCAAAACTAAATAAAATCAATGGCAGTGTTAAACTTTTGTCTTCTACTGTACTATTAACCACTCCTTATCTCTTTCATTAAATACTACAAGCTCCTAAATTTTAACGTTTCTTTTTTTTACATTTCCTTCTTTAAAACAGACGTCCATCTTTTACAGAATTATGATTGGTCTCGCGAAAGCACTCCTGCTGCTGCCAGCTCTGGTCTCCCTTGGAGAGTCTCAAACGTTCCTGGACGCCATGAAGAATTTCGGGCCGCAGCCAGAAGCATTAAACAGAGCTGATCCCAGCAACAAGAAGTACGACTTCATCGTGGTGGGCGCCGGGTCTGCTGGCTCTGTGCTGGCCAATCGTCTCTCAGAGAACAAGAAATGGAACGTTCTTCTGCTGGAGGCAGGAGGACCAGAGAGCCTCCTTCACCAGATTCCAATCCTGGTCGGCTACTTCCAGTTGTCCAGCTTCAATTGGGGTTACAAGGTGGAGCCTCAAGCGAACGCCTGCCTGGGGATGGTGAACCGGCAATGTTCCTGGCCTCGTGGAAAAGCTCTGGGCGGCACCAGCACCCTCAACTACATGATCCATACCAGAGGTAACAAGCTGGATTATGATGTTTGGGCTGCGCTTGGGAACCAAGGCTGGTCTTACAAGGATGTCCTGAATTATTACAAGAAGAGTGAGAAGTTTGATGTTCCAGGTTAGAAAATTGATAACAGTGGAATTTTCATAACTTATGTTAGTACTTGTACCAACACTTCACTTATCATTAATATTACTACTAGGATCAGCACTTCACTTATTATTAATGTTAATAATAGGATCAAAACTTCACTTATTAATATTAATAATAGGACCAACACTTCACTTATTAATGATGCTTCTAATAGGATTAACATTTCACGTATTCTTAATATTCCACTAATAGAACCAACACTTCATTTATTGTTAATATTATTAATAGAGTTAGATATTACTGAATATTTACTCTGTAAACGTTTCTTCTGTTACCTCACTCTAAATAGAGGTCATGTTGAAATCACGTTTTAAAGTGGGTAAAAGTCTGAAAAATATCCAAAAAAAAAATTCAGATCACGTATTCTTACATTCCACGCAGAGACTGGAATGGAAACATTGTGCAATAGTTTGCTTACATTATTTCAACGAATACGTTATGATTTCAAAAACCATAACATATGAAACAATTAACATAGAACGAAGAATTACAATTACATTCATCACAACTAATTTTAATATAAAACATGCGTTCGTATCGATTCGCACGAGACTGCAACACGCTGGAAACTCGAGTTAATCAAAGCCTTCGTATTCACAAATTGCCAGGCCGAGCACGTAGCCCCCCGACCATAATTAACCAGCGATGCATTCGTGTTCAGGCATCAAGAACTCATCGTACCACGGCGACAAAGGCTACTTGTGCGTGGAGCACGTGCCGTACCATACCGAGCTGGCGAAAGCATTCCTAAAAGCGGGCCTGCAGCTTGGCTACGACATCGTCGACTACAACGGCGCCGACCAGATTGGGTTCTCCTACATCCAAGCGAACCTGGACAAGGGGACCAGGTGCAGCGCCTCGAAGGCCTATCTGCGTATCAACAGGCCCAATCTGAACATCGTGACCGGGGCCACGGTGACCAAGGTGCTCGTCAACGAGGACAATAAACGTGCCTACGGGGTCGAGTACGTTCAGAACAACCAACGCAAGAAAGTGTTTTGCTCCAAAGAGGTGATCCTCTCAGCGGGCACCATAGACTCGGCCAAGCTGCTAATGCTCTCAGGTATAGGGCCCAGAGACCATTTGGAAGAACTGGGCATCAAAGTGGTGGAAGACCTCAAGGTGGGCCACAACATGTACGAGCACGTGGGTTTTCTGGGCCTGACCTTCTTGGTGAACCAGCCGGTGTCCCTGCTGCAGAGCAGGCTGGCCAGGCCCAGCGTGTTCGTGCAGTACTTCCTCAACAGAAACGGTCTGATGTCTCTCCCTGGCGGAGCTGAGGCCCTGGCGTTCATCAGGACCAAGTATGCCACCGACAGCAGGCCCGATGTGGAGCTACTGTTCGCCTCTGGGTCCCTACACTCGGATGGGGGCCTGCCGCTCAAGAAGGCCCTCAGGATATCCGACGAATTGTACGACACCGTGTACAAGCCGATCGAGAACCAGGACGCTTGGTCCATCTGGCCCATCATGCAGAACCCTAGGAGCGTGGGACGTCTCACTCTGAGGTCCACGGACCCATTCGAGCCGCCCAAGATGGAGCCGAATTTCTTCACTCATCCGGCCGATGTGGAGATCATCCTGGAGGGGGTCAAACATGCTATTAATATATCTAAGACTGAACCGTTTCAAAAATTTGGGACCAAACTGCATGATATCAAGATACCTGGTTGCAGGAGCTTCGAGTTCGCCAGCGACGATTACTGGAGGTGCGCTATCAAGCACCTGCCGTCCATGATGAATCACGAGATTGGGACCGTTAAAATGGGCCCTAAGAGCGACCCAGACGCTGTGGTGGACCCACAGTTGAGGGTATACGGGCTTCAGGGACTGAGGGTGGTGGACGCGTCCATTATGCCCACCATGCCCACGGGACACGTTAACGCGGGGATTTACATGATTGGCGAAAAGGCGGCTGATATGATAAAACAAGCTTGGCAGTGACCGGATATGAGGATTACCGGTGATTAAGAGGCCGTTTTAACGTTATCATTGAACTACTAAAGTGGTCAAGATAAACAATTCGTTGTTTTTCACTTAGGCAAATTTGCTGTGGTGTACTTTTGGAAATTTTCCTGCTGGAAGATTTGTTTTACATAGTAATGCGTTTTGTTTTCTTAGTGGAGCGTAGCAATTGTTTAAAATAATTGATATAAAGTAAGTGTCGTTGACAAAAAAAAGATTTTAAGCCCAATGAAAAATTTTTTGTGACTGGTTAACCTTTAGAAGTATACTTTAATCGTCGAGAATTTTATTAAACGTATAAATCTTTTCCTTATAGGAATCCCCACTGTGCTCACAATGTTTGTGAAATGTCTGAGTGCTTGAGGAAAATCGAATGTAAGATTAATAACTGTATTGTTGCTGTAATTGCCATTCGAAACGGTTTCACATTTGTAATAATCATTCAAACGTATTCAAGGTTTTACAATATTCACTTACAAAATAGCAAGCAAATTTTGTAAGATTATAAAATTAATTATAAAAAAAAAATAATGAACAATAAAAAAGATTTTACAATATTATTTACAAAATAGCGAAGAAATTTCGTGACACTGTAAAATAAATAATAATATACACACAATAAACAATTATAATTAATAAATAATAAACAATATTTTTGTTTTCTTAATAACGTTGGATGGGAAAGGATTAAACAATTTTGTTCGCAGCCGCTCTCATTTGCATAGGAGCGGCACACTAATTACCATAACGCAGCGGCAATTAAAGCCATTTCGCTACGAAAAAGCCCCATTGTATAATATCACCACGGGGAAATGTAATTTCGCCGCATTAGTTAGACAAGGGATAATAAATTATTTGCGTGCGGAACGCGTCGCGCAATAATCAGGTGACCCACATCGAGGTTCATTGCGGTAAATGGGAACTTCATGTGTAAAAGCGTGCAACGGGTTTATCAATCATGACGTAAACGAACGGATGAGTCACACCTCTCCTTTCGATACACTTCCCCGAAAAAATTTTAATGGATCCAATAATAACAGCGCCATCGAAGTTTGTTTACAGTTTGTTGAATTAATTAATGTATTATCTTTCCAGTATGTTTCGCGTTTATATGAAAATGTGATAACTCAAAAATTCTTTGGAAGAACTCCAAAATATTTATTGTTAGTTAGTAACCAAATATGAAATTTACATGAATCTTAATTAAAAATTATCAATGCTTTTTACACTAGCTCAACTAAATTTGCATGAAATCTATTCTTCTGTGTGTACATTTTGTACTGGAGATATGTAGGCACTCTTATCTTTAGTTTTAAGTTTATCAGCTGTCATGAGTAACAGCTTTAAACTACAAGTTTCTGTATGAGTTGTTTACCTACTTTGTTATGAGAAAAAAGTTGTATATACACATACATGCATGGTTATAAGAAATATAGTTTCAACTGGTGTTCAGAATTATGACTCACAGATAGATGCAATTGAAATTACTTTACAATCAACATTTATCTGATAAGCAGGGATATAAGGAAATATATAATAATATGTGGTAATAAAAATTATTCACAGAACAATGGATTAATAGGCTTTACAATGAAAGTTATTTAGATTGTTGACCCTATGATCCTATCTCCAATTGCCCGAATTGAACTACACAAGCAGAAGTGAGTTTATTACTTTTACCTTGAAGTTATTTAGCACAAATTCATTTCTTCAACACTTTGTATTTATCACATTTTTACTAACACATTCTATACAAACTTTACCAAAATAAGATGCAAGTTAGATGCTAAGTTAATTAATTTAACATTTTTATGCTGTTAATACATTTTATAAACCATTGCTTGTTGTAATCAGAAAATATATGATTAGTTAAATTAACGTTAATCACCTTTCCCTGTTTTTATATTGTAAACACAAAATGATATGTGATGTATATAATATAATATGTATTAATGCAAGAGTAAATAAATTATTAAATTTAAAAATCTGAAATATCAGTAATATCATATGCCTCAGAGAAAAAATAAAGTTTTAATATTATTGAGTAGCCACAGTTTTATGGCGTTTATGTTCCTAGTATTGTATCAAGTGAACACATAGTTACTTATGCATGCATAAACTTGAGAAAAGTAACTCTATGAAGCCAACATACTAAACTGATGCTGACAAGGTCAGCATTCTGTCAGATGAATACAATGAATCACTTAATTACTTTTACAAATATATCGACGTTTATATGTAAATTCTACGGATATGATAATCTCCCAGAATTTAAGACATCTAACCGTTAATGTTATTATTCCCGAAACCGATATAATCTTTCGAAAAAAAATCAAGCGTGGCAGCTCTAGATTAATATATTGCACTGCTTGAATAAATGTTAAAAAATATACAGTTTTCATTGATTTACATACCTGATACAACCAGAGCTTCGTTTGGACCACAGGTATGAACGTTTCCCATTGTCAGATTAACTTTTTCTTAATGAAGATGCAACAACAAACCGGCACAAGCAAATAACCAGCACTAACACGATTTCCACTAACACTAATCTGTACAATAAAACGGCAGTGATGAAATACGGATTAATTTAAAAACACCGGTAAATAATTAATAACATGCAATAACCCGTGTTAGTCGCGCGTCGTAAGGTTACGATGTTACTCAAAGCCACTACCCAAAATTATTTGTAGCTTTTGCAAAACCCTAGCTTGCAGCGCTGCCAACCTGCAGACTTATACATGCAGCGACCCCTCTTTAAAATCTAATATCTGTTTCAGGAAATTTACTTTGAAATTATATTCAATTTGTTTCAAAGTTGAACAACCATTTCTTTATATTATAATAATCTTGTAAAAACAAAATAAAATAGAGATAAAAATACTTTATTATATAATATTTGTATATATTATTGTTATGTGGGTGGTTTTGATAAGGGCAAAAGGCATATTATCGAGATAAATTTAGTTTAATAACATCCCCATTTCTCAGAAAATTATTGGTCAAATAACACTTTCCAAGTAATCATGTTTTCTATACTATTGATTCATTCTTAAATATAAAACAAAAATATTTATTTAATTAACTATTTCTTTTCATCATTAAACATCTGCAATAAGTATTAAAACGTATTTGTATAGCACTGTAACATGAACTTACAGACACTTTGTTTTACTGCATATTGTGGTAATACTGCATTGACATAATCAACTGAGCGCAGTTCAGTGTCATAGGAATACAACACAACATAACCTCTAATGTTTGCTATCTTTATTATTTTGCTTTATTGTCATATGGCGTTTAAGATATATTAAGTTCAATATAGTTGAAGTTATTAAAAATTTGATTTATATATTGCATTAATAAAGATCGTCAAAATGTCGGAAGACGAAGTAGAAAGTTTTGAAATTACGGATTACGATCTGGATAATGAATTTAACATTAATCGCCCTAGGCGTAAATTAACCAAAAAGCAGCAAATGCTTGGTGAGTATCTTATTCTAATAAATATTACATTTTTGTGAAGCAGCAGTAAACAATTTCTTTCGCATTTATTGTGACATGACCTTTAAAATGTAACCAGAATATTTTGGTTTCAGGTATTTGGGCTGATGATAGCGACGAAGACGAATTATCTGCTAGACCATCGTTTAAAACTTTCGATAAAGGTCCAAAAAATTATACAACCCCTGTAAATTTTGTAGCAGGTGGCATTCAACAAGCTGGAAAGCCAAAAAATGAAACAGATGATAAAGATGATAATGAAAGCGAGGATGAGGGTGCAAATAAAAGAGAATTTCCAAATAGTTCAAGGTAAATTCAACATAACAGAATTTATGGTTGTTATAGCATTATTAACACTGTAATGCTTGGATAAATATTTTTTCCTTTTGTAGTTCTGAAGATGAGAGGCCAACTTCTATGCATCAACGTACATCATTTTCATTGAACACTGATGGAGACATTGCAGGTTTACGCAAAAGGAAGCAAAAAGTAAATCCCTTACTGATGCAAACTGGGATGGGTAGCTGGGAAGTATATACAAAGGGTATTGGAGCTAAGTTGTTACTACAGGTATATATCTAGTATTAATTACTTTTTTAATATTAGTGTACAAATATATGTATACTGATTGTTATGTTTGTGATTCAGATGGGCTTTGAACCTGGAAAAGGTTTAGGTAAACAATTGCAAGGTATAAGTGCACCAGTAGAAGCACACTTGAGGAAAGGCAGAGGTGCAATTGGTGCTTATGGCCCAGAAAAAGGTCCAAAAGTGCCAGAAAAGAAAAAAGACGATGAAACAGAAGACGGAAAGGAATCCAAAGCTAAGTTATCACAATGGAGAAAAGGAGATGGTAGTGTTGCTAAGAAAAAAGTAAATTATGTATACAGAAGTGTTGATCAGGTTTTAGAAGATGGCAAATTGAAACCTAACAAAAAAGTGAGAATATCCAATGAAATGAGTAGGGTTAAAGTCATTGATATGACTGGGCCAGAACAAAGAATTCTTAGTGGATATCATGCAATCGCTGGAGGTCAGCAAAGACCTGATGAAACTGTTGTTGTTACTGATAAAAAGTCCAAAGTTAATTTTGCATTACCTGAACTTCAACATAATTTGAATATACTTGTGGATATGTGTGAACAAGATATTATACAAAACGATAGACGGACGAGACATTTGAGTGATAGAGTGGTTGCTTTAGAAGCTGAGAAAAAAAATTTATCTAAAGTTATAGATCAACATGGTCAATTGATAGATACCTTAGAAAACGTTCTCGCAATTGTAGACAGATTGATGGATGAAACGAACCAATTAACATTACAAGAAACTGCAGATGCTTTCAAAGACTTACAGGATAAATATTATGAGGAATATAAAATGTATGAACTTGGTGAATTAGCTAGTAGTTTTGTTGGTCCAAAAATAAAAGACTGCCTTGTTAGTTGGAATCCATTAATGCAACCTAAGCAACCTATCAAATTATTTGAACAATGGAAGAGTATTTTAGAAAGCGGTAGTACCACCCTTCAAACAAGAACTATGCATCCGTATGACCAGCTTGTATGGAATTCATGGATGCCATCAATTAGAGGGGCAACACAGTAAGTGCCGTAGTTCTCACTTTAGCGTCCGTCGTTATCCCCCCCCCCCCCAATTTCCTGGAAATCGTACAACGAGTTTCACGCGTGCCGCGCGATATATTTCATTCGACTCCGCCATAATATCGGGTGTCAGAAAAACACACGAAATTCGATATCCGTGCATTCTATCCGCCTGTATTAGTTAAATTCAAAGACAAACCTCCCGACAAAAGCTTCCGGTTTCGGTTCGGACTGCGGACTAAAGTGGGCGACACTACAGATTTTCGTTTTATAAAATATTAAATTATCAACATATTTACTGCAATTTTTACTACTTCTTTTTGGTAGACAATGGACATGTAGACAACCCGATTCATTAATCGAATTGATAGAGCACTGGATGCCATTACTTCCAAATTGGATATTAGATAATATTTTAGATATGCTAATTCTTCCTAAACTTACATTGGAAGTAGAAGAATGGAATCCTCTTACCGATACAGTACCCATTCATACTTGGATTCATCCCTGGTTACCGCTGTTAAGTAAGTATATATCGATAGTTAATTATATTTTAAAATGTAATGAAATTATCTAGACATCCCTATATTATTATGATAGGAAATCGTTTGGATACCTTGATATATCCAATAATAAGACGTAAACTAGGATCTGCTTTGGGTGGTTGGCACCCGTCCGACAGATCCGCTAGGCTAATGTTACAACCGTGGTCAAATGTCTTTGCAAAAGGAGACATGGAAGCTTTCCTAGTGAAAAATATCATTCCTAAATTACAAATTGCACTATCTGAATTTGTGATAAATCCACATCAACAACATTTAGACCAATGGAATTGGGTATATGAATGGAAGGAATTAATTCCGACTCATATAATGGCAAGCTTACTAGATAAATTTTTCTTCCCCAAATGGTTACAAGTTTTAGCTCTTTGGCTAAATCATTCTCCTAACTATGATCAAGTTACGAATTGGTACATAGGATGGAAAAACATGTTGAGCGAAAAAATATTATCTGAACCATTGGTGAAAGGTAAGTGATTAGTACAACATCGAGTTTAACTTAATACTAGCGAATAAAATAATAAATTCACATTTATATATCTATTGATTTACAGAACATTTCAAGAAAGCATTAGATATGATGAACAGAGCAGTGTCCGGACCGCAAAGTCATCAACCGGGTGCGATGGAACAAGTTTCTTATTTAACAAGTTTAGAAAGGACTCAACCTACCATGTCTCAAATGCCACCAACTGCGCAGCCGAGAATGGAGGTACGATGAAATTTACCGAAATTATGTAAGAAAAGCGTTAATACTATGTTAATAACAACATATTTATTTTTGTAGAGACTTGCTGAAGCAGTTAGAACAGCGTCACAGATACCTCACGGTTTCAAAGATCTCGTTCAAAAGAAATGCGAAGAAAGGGGTATTTTGTTTATGCCAATACCAAACCGATACAGAGAAGCAAAACAAGTTTACAAAGTGGGAAATGTTCAAGCTTATATAGACGGAAACGTTGTATTCGTCTGTCATAATGGCATGAATTGGATGCCAACGCATTTAAACGCTTTACTGGACATGTCCGAAATCTAGAAAGAATTACAATTTAGTATGTAATTAACGTTGAACTGTATATGTGATTATTTATCTTGTACATATACTGTAAATTATCTTATAAAATATGCTACTGAGAAAGTTGAATCAGAAGAAATGTATAGTCTATAAAGTTGACTGTCATTTTTGTACCTATACAATTTATGCTGTATAATAAATTATTATACCAGCATATTTAATTCCATTAAAATTAACCCCATTTGCTCTATTCCCTTTATTAAAATGTTTAAGGATGAAATTATGTCGAAATTCTTCTTCAAAATAGTAAAATCTATTTCTCTTTGATTCTGCTTCTCCTATATAGCCTAACACATTACAAATACAAGACGTTGTATCGAGGCACTCCATCTGAAGTGTTTCTCTGATTCGTACGACCGGGAAACATCTCTTTTCTTCGATAGTACTCTACGCATTCACGTTTCACGAATGCCGCTCCGCGTTCGTGAATGTTTGTTTTATTGACCACTTCTGTTCGAAGTGGTCGAAGTCGAACGCGTGTAGGCGCCCCTGGTTATCCCACTACCAAGGCGCAGCTATAAAACTCCTCGATATGGAAAGTTGCACGTGATCCTACGGAGTCGTACGTATGTACCTACAGAGTCGCCCAATAGGCACCGTGTATCAACCACCGCGATGTGTGCCGGTCTTGTGTACCAACCATGGGCGCCACCATGCGTGAGGCACATGGGTTTTCAAACTTACCCAGTGGGATCTCATATCGCTTAACTACATCTGAACTATGATGGAACTAAATTTTATGAAATTATATGCATAATAAATATCTACATAACTGTGTAGATATTTGAACATTTATATCAGATATAACAGATTGTTAACCGGTTAAATTAAATTTAGAACCTGCACAACCCTTATTCTGTGCTAAAGGGTGCGAAAATAAAAACGAACTATTTAAAGCTATCTCGATTTTACGAATATTCCCGTTTCCTGTTTAAAACAATACAAACGGAGAACGAAGTATTGACAGATCAAATCGAGAAATACTTGATAAGGCCCCAAACGATAAACTAATTTTGTACAAGGCTGTAGTCCCTTAACAACACTCGACATTCCCCTGACCAATCACCATAAACACATTTTCTCGAGGGAACAATCACGACAACTGCATATTAAGCCACTGTAACCTGAATACTTAACAATTCAAACCGTACAAGAAACCTGAAGCTATTTTCGCATTCCTGCTGATTGAACGAGTCTGATTCTAGGGTGACGCCTATGCCACCACTACCAACGGCTTCGCGTGTCTGGTACACGTAGAGAGGACTGGTCCTGTAAGAGGATGGACATCTCTCGCCTACACGCCTAGCAGATCTGTGCTCTCGGGTGTCGAGAAAATTTGCATCGGATCGGAGTGTCTGCCTGCCTAGTAACTGTGGCTGGCTTTATACTGCAGCGAACTCGCGCGGCTGGATTCAAGAAACGGTCCCTGCACTCTCTTTCTCTACACACGTTTCAGCGTGTGTGCACGTACACACACACGTGCGTCCACGTCCACGATATATGCATACGCGTATACACGCGGCGAGGCGAGCACTTGTCGAACTGCCGGAGCCAGATCTTAACGTCTATCGTGCGAGAGACAGTCGAGGTAAAGTTGTCGCCTCGCGAAGGGAAATATTGGGCCGGCGTTCACGGTGAAAAAATAAAACAGGGTAAAAGGAAAGAGTCACGTGTGCGTGACCGGGCATTCCTGGAAGTACTTATAATATTTTTCGACCCGTGTATTACTATGTATATACTGTTCTCGTGAACGACTTGTCGAAGATAAAGCGAGCTTACGCAGATATTCGTAATCGATTTCTCGGGGTTCCACTAGGTGGCGTTCAATTTCGGGCATTACAGCGTGTTTTAGAAATAAAGTCAAACGTTGACTAACATTGTTGCTATTATTATAATCGTATTCTCCTTCCCTATATTTATGCTATACCGATATGTATTTACATTATTTTATGAAAAATGGTACTTTTATTTTTAAAAATAGTGATATCAAACTGCATTCTTTTTATTATAAAAAAGCTCATTTTCACCATTGTAGATTATTTGGAAATGCTTTAAAATAATTGAAACAATTGTTATACGAATTATTATTGTTTAAAATGTATGGGGGGGGAAAGGAATTTAAATTCAGTTTTGAAAATCATTACAAATTCAATCCGGATGTCTGACGGGTTATAAGCGATATACGATGTTAAGATTAATGCGGATTCAATTTGAAGGAAGCGAGATTACCTGAGCAAGGCGAACGCTTAATGGCAGCACCATTCAGATTGCGCCATCGTATCGCGGTGAATGAAGTCTCCTTGATAACAGGTGAAAGAGCGAGCCAGCTTCGTGGTTTACAGCGTTTTCAACCGCAATGCTTTTACGCGCTTATGAGAATCGAAGTTCCCTGAAACAAAGAATAATGGCGTTCTACTTGCGATCTACGGACAAGTGATTCCGGTCAGGTCACCGATACAATAAAGTTCCCATTAAAAATCGTTTAACACTTTCAAGACATTAAGGCCAGATATAATTTATCCTTGTTAAATCGGTTCAACGTATAGAGAAATGTTAGAAAGGAATGAAACCTAACCTAAAGACCTAACAAATTTCCGTTATTCAGGTCAGAAGAAGCTACAGTAGCGGACAAAAGTTTAAGACGACAGGACAATGTGAAAGATAATTTTATGGGTTGCAAATATTGTTTATCTATTCATTTTTATCGTCATTATGGTAGAACACTATTTATTGATTAGCATAGAATACAAATTTTATTTATACTGTTATTTTTTATTAATTAATTAATTTATTGATTAGCATAGGGTTAAATTTTATTTATACTGCTATTTTTGATTAATTAATTAATTAATT